>CM022298.1:538625187-538862687 GCA_011799875.1 Thinopyrum elongatum
TCCCACTGCTAAAAAAACTCGCGCTTGTGGTGGTCGATCTGTCGGAGGCCTCACTACACATCATCATCCACTCCTGCTACCCTACCCTGGAGCGCTTGTTGCTTGTTTTTGGAAAAGAAATCCGTATCTATTGTCTCCAAATAAAGTCGCCTCACCTTGTAATCATTGGAATTTGCTTTGAAGGAGAGGAGCTCATCATCAAAGACGCCCCTTCACTCCAAAGGCTGCTCCTTGATTATCGTTATGCACCTTCGCAAATAACTGTGGTCTCTGCACCTAAACTGGAGACCTTGGGTGTAATTCCTGGTCCGTTTGAAGGTTACAAGATGGTGGTTGGCTCCACACTTATTCAGGTACTGTATATTATCATCAACACTTTTGTAATCATAAGCTGCATTTTTCATTTGTGTGCGTAAGTTTTATATCATCAACACTTTTGTAATCATAAGCTACATTTTTCATTTGTGCGCATAAGTTTTATATAATCTTGGAGTACGCTTTTGGTACTAATATTATGTTCTATGCTCAATGAAGAGTTTGTCCATGGGTACCCTATCAATGGTGCTGGATTCTGTCAAGACCTTACATATCAGTACGTGGTGTTTTGATCTAAACATGATTATCGGCTTGCTGCAATGCTTTCCATGTCTGGAGAATTTGTATATAAAGGTGATGATATCAAGCACCTACACGGGTTAGATAACTCATAGTGGAGATTGCTCAAAATGTGAGTGACTTGCAATCTCATAGATTTAGGCTCATCCAAGTACCTACACGGGTTAGATAACATGCAAGGGTACAAATATATATATATATATATATCCAAGACAAATGATCATCATCATAAGAGAGATATCAAGGATTAGTCACCAATGCTCATGCCTTGCATGTATCAAAAGGAATATCTATTCCAAATTTGAGGCATCAATGATTTCAATTCACCTCTCAAACGGCAAAATACCTTTTCATCAAGCGGTTTAGTGAATATATACACCAATTGCTTATCGGTACGAACATGCTTAAGATTGATGTCTCCTTTTGCAACATGATCACGAATGAAATGATGACGAACTTCAATATGCTTAGTTCAAGAATGTTGCACGGGATTATGAGCAATCTTAATAGCACTCTCATTGTCACAAAGCAATGGAACATGCTCCACATGTATCCCATAATCTTTAAGAGTTTGGGACATCCAAAGTAATTGAGCACAACATGAACCGGCGGCAATGTATTCTGCTTCGGCGGTGGATAAGGATACCGAGTTTTGTTTCTTGGAGGACCCAGACACAAGAGATCTACCAAGAAATTGGCAAGTACCCAAAGTGGACTTTCTATCAACCTTGTCACCGGCATAGTCCGAGTTGGAGTAGCCAACAAGATCAAAAGATGACCTCTTGGGATACCAAATGCCAAAGTTTGGTGTATGAATTAAGTATCTCACTATCCTTTTCACGGCCTTAAGATGACACTCTTTAGGAGCCGCTTGATATCATGCACACATGCACACACTAGCATAATATCGGGATGGGAGGCACATAGGTATAACAATGAACCAATCATAGAACGGTAAACCTTCTGGTCAACCGGATTACCATCGTTAGTCAAGTCAAGATGTCCACTAGTAGTGTAACATCCCAAAATTCTAAATTTTGGAATGTTATATTAAATAAAAAGTTTTGATTGATTGTTTGATTGTGGTGTGGTTGCTTGTGTGAAATTGAGTGAAATTTGGAAACTTTTTGAAAGTTGAATGAGAGGGAATAAAATGACTTTCCCAAAACTTTCACCTTGCATTTATGATCTCCATGAATTCATATTCATTTCATCACAAACCCTAGAGTGAAGATAACATGACTTCTTCTATTTTAAAAGGGGTTTTTGAAAAGATTTGAATTCCATTTGGAAATATTCCAAATTCGAAAACTTTATGCAACTCAATGATTTTCATGAGAGGAGATAAAATGACTTCTTCAAATTATATGAAATATGAGTTGGAAGTTTAAAACAATCGAATTTAAAGTCCCTTTGAAATTATTTTCAATTTGGAGTTATTTGGTTTTTATTCAAATTGTTTTTATCCAAAAATAAAATATATGGAAATTAGGGTAAAATGATTCCCTTCAATATAAAATTAGAGGGAAATAAATTTGAAATCATTTTGGTATTTTTAAAATGATTTTTATTAGGTTTTATTGCAGCAGTAGCACTGTTTGCTTTATTTAAATTTTTGTGAAATTTATTTGCCGCTGAAAATATGTTCATCTTTTAGGAAATCTTTTTCTGAAAATTTTGATATATAATATGCCTATGGAAATTTTCTTATTTTCCGTTTACCTTTTTTTTGTTTTTATTCTAAAAAAAAAAAACTGTACGAGCGACCGACTGCTATCCTTCGCCAGCGTGCGCAACATAGCTGCAGGTCGGACTATATTATTTTTTCCAGTTGTCCTTTAATTTATTTATTTTCTGTTAAAAAAAAACGCACGCACACATGCGCGCATGCGCGCAGGCCGGCCGAAGGCCCATGCGGCGTCGTTCTTTTTTTGTTTTTCCTATATCTTTCGTCTGCCTTTTGTTTACGTTTAGTCCCACATTGCCTAGCTTTTGACCTCTAAGCCTCCTTTCCACCTATAAATATAGACCCATAGAGCCTCCAAAAATCATCCGATTCGGATTAAATCAATATATTTTGGTTTGACTAGATTCACTAAATAAAAATATTTTTCTTCTCTCCGGCGGGACTTCTGAAAGTTGTCTTCTCTCTCGGAAGTCATCTTTTCTCTACCTTATAAAGGTATCTTCCTTCGTATTTTTTTTATATACTCCCGTAGCTTATTATTTCTAGGCTAGTACGGTAGAATAATTAGATTTATAAATTAGTCCTTGTATTTACATTTTAGGATTAGAATTCTTTTAGCCACAACTATTTTTCTTCCGTAAAACAGCTTGGCCCTGATTTTTCAAATAGCCATAACTTTTTACTCGTTCATCCAAATTAGACGAAACCAACGCCAATATTTTTGTCTTGATTCCACCTTTCTAATGAATCTATCAAATAAACTTTTTGCAACTTTCAAATTTCGAAATTTGTTCAGATTCATATTCAAACTTGTTTTGGCTATAACTTGAGTTTCGTAACTCCGATTTAATTGATTCTTTTTGCTAATTGAAGCTCTTGACCTAAACTTTCTGATAAGACCAAATCCACCCAATTTTGGTACTGTTAGAAATTGTTTTCTGTTGCAAGAGTTAATTGCTAGTTTTCGAAGTTTTTCGAGATCTTTTCTTCGATTCTTTTGCATGAGTGCTTATGTATGCAATTGCTTGCTCACGTTAGATTGAACGGAGTGTGACGAGTAGAACTATCAGGAATTATGAGTGCGAAGGATCTTCATCAACAGTACAAGGCAAGTAACACATTGATCATACTTCTTCGTTACCCAGTTTTTATGCATTAGTTTCGATCCTCAAACACTGCATGATTAGGATGTGATTAACTTGTGGGTATTGGGAAGTAGATGATGAGGTAGAACCTATTGCCTTTTTTTTATTATAAAACCCTTGGGAGTTACTTCCACGCTATGCTTATGTTGCCATGCTATGCTCGTAGACGTGGATTGGGTTTTGAGTGTATCCATGACAGATGTGAGATTTTAATTAATGGTTCAACTTAAGGTGGCAACTTTAATACACATCTGGGTGGATTGCTTGTTTGGGCACCTGGGGATATACCAGTGTTGTCCTAGGAGATCCCGGGGATATACCGTGTGATCCTCCTATGGTCCGCCACCCAGGCTCAAAGGGATCATAAGATTATTCATGCTAGAAACTTCCGTGTGCAGCCACAAGCTATTATGGGCTCTAGCATAGTTGAGTATGTTACATGACCTCTTTCAGTGGTAGGCTAGCAGATGTAGGGGAAAGTAGGTGTAACTGTCTACCCAGAGTAAAGAGTAAATGTTTCTGAAAGACTGTGTCTCGGTCATCCGTTTCTCAAACACCATGAAGTGCGAGAAATCCAACGGAGGAGATCGAGTCTTGTGGGGAAAAGTGCACAAACCTCTGCAGAGTGTAAAAACTAATCATGATTAGCCGTGTCCCCGGTTATGGACATCTTGAGTATCTGGTTCTTGGATTATCATATTGATCTCATCACTCTAAATTAATTTGTCGGGTTTAACGATTACTTTTAATTGGGATTGAGAGGGGGATTTACCTTCTCAATGTTCAACAACCAACTTTGTAGTTAAACAAAATATATTCCTTTGATGTAGGAAAAAATTGGCTTTTCGCAAAACATATTAACCGTAGAGCCTCCACCAGCCATATATGCATGTAGTGATAGCATTTATTCTGTTCATTGCTCTACTGTGTTATCTTGCCAGTACATTCAATGTACTGACCCATTTCGGGCTGCAACGTCTCATGTTGCAGGATTCTTACGACGAGTAAGTGATACGTTAGGGTTACGATTTCTACACTCAACTTTGCCGTTGGTGTTGATGGGAATCCACAACCTTGTTGTTACTTCCGCTATTTGGATTGAGGTAATAGTATTTACGTTACTTTATACATGTGATTTACCTCTGTTATAAATCCTCGAGTACTGTGTGTGTCAGCATACCGATCCAGGGATGACACTTAAGCACAGAGACTTTGATCCATTCGGGTCGG
This sequence comes from Thinopyrum elongatum, assembly GCA_011799875.1. Classification (NCBI taxonomy): domain Eukaryota; kingdom Viridiplantae; phylum Streptophyta; class Magnoliopsida; order Poales; family Poaceae; genus Thinopyrum; species Thinopyrum elongatum. The sequence continues at coordinate 538,629,865 of CM022298.1, forward strand.
GTCGCTACAAGTAGGCATGGGGGTTTTCATACCTTTGCTTTCTAGCATGTTGAACTTCTTGAAAAGATCCTTGGTATACTTTGTTTGTGAGACAAAGGTACCTTCCTTAGTTTGCTTGATTTGCAATCCAAGGAAAAATTTGAGTTCACTCATCATAGACATCTCAAACTTCTCCGACATTAGCCTTCCAAACTTTTCACTAAAATGAGGGTTAGTAGAACCAAATATGATATCATCCACATAAATTTGGCACACAAATAATTCACCATCAACCCTTTTAGTAAAAAGTGTAGAATCAATTTTCCCAATTTCCAAGCCTTTTTCAATGAGAAATTTAGTCAAGCATTTATACCATGCTCCAGGAGCTTGTTTAAGACCAGAAAGAGCTTTGTGAAGTTTGTAGACATGATCAGGTTTCTTGGGATTAACAAAGCCGGGAGGTTGTTTAACATAAACTTCCTCCTCAATTTCACCATTTAGGAAAGCACTCTTAATGTCCATTTGATATAAAGTGATATCATGATGATTGGCATAAGCAAGTAAAATGCGAATGGACTCAAGTCTAGCAACGGGGGCATATGTCCCACCATAGTCCATACCTTTGACTTGAGTGTAACCTTGAGCGACGAGACAAGCCTTGTTGCATACCACTTGTCCATCTTCATCTTGCTTATTCCGAAACACCCATTTGGTTCCAATGACATTATGCTCATCGTCGGGCTTTTCTACCAATGTCCACACTTGATTTCTTTCAAAGTTGTGTAGCTCTTCGTGCATAGCGTTTATCCAATCTGGATCCTCGAGGGCTTCTTCAACCTTCATAGGTTCAATGCTAGAAATGAATGAGTAATGTTCACAAAAGTTAGCCAAACGAGTTTTAGAGCGAGTAATTCTCCCGGTTTGGATGTCATCGAAGATTTGTTCGATGGGATGATCTCTTGAGATTCTTGCTCTAACTCGTGGAAGCTTTTACTTGGGTTGAGGTGGAACATCCTCATCATTGTCTTCTCCTTCTTCATTGTTATTGGCATTGTTGTTCGCTTGTGGAGGTGGAGAAGGAGGTCGAGGTGGATCATCTTGATGTACTTCCTCATCTCCTTTGTCTTGACGTGTTCCACTTGTGGATGCCTCCAAGTCAACTTTTGGTTCACCTTGATGTGAAGTTGAGGCTTCCACTTGAATGGACGAAGTACTCTCCTTCACCTCCATTGGACGAATCTTGCCAATAGACAGGTCTTGAATTGCTTCCGATGGATCTTTGTCTCCTACATCAATTGGCAATTGCTCTACTTGTGAGCCATTAGATTCATCAAACTTCACATCTACCGTCTCTTCAACCTTTCGGGTGAAGCTGTTATAGACACGGTAGGTGTGAGAGTTTGAGCCATAACCGAGTAGGAAACCCTCATGAGATTTAGGAGCAAATTTCGAACGATGATGCTTGTCTAGAATGTAGCACTTTGAGCCGAATACTCAAAAATATCCAACTTGGGGTTTGTTACCGGTGAGTAGCTCGTATGCCGTCTTGCCGAGAATCTTGTGAAGATATAGTCGATTCGTAGCATGACAAGCTGTCTCAACCGCTTCCGCCCAAAAGTGTCTTGGCATCTTGTATTCATCAAGCATCGTTCTCGCCATCTCAATAAGTGTATAGTTCATCCTCTCTACAACTCCATTTTGTTGAGGTGTGTACATAGCCGAGAACTCATGTGAAATCCCTTCTTCGTCAAGAAAGGTATCCCCATTTGTGTTCTTGAACTCCGTTCCATTGTCACTTCGAACCTTCTTGATCTTCACTTCAAATTGGTTTTGGGCCTTCTTGGCGAAGTTCTTGAAAATCTTTTGGACCTGAGATTTGTCATCAAGAAAGAACACCCACGTAAATCTTGAAAAATCATCAACAATGACCAAACAGAATGAGTTACCACCAAGGCTCTTATAAGCATTGGGACCGAAAAGATCCATGTGAAGCAGCTCAAGTGGTCTTCTGGTGCTCGTGATGTTCTTCATGGGATGACTTCCTCCAACTTGTTTTCCTGCTTGACAAGCAGTGCAAAGTCTATCCTTGTCAAATGTAACATCTTTAACACCAAGGATATGATCACCTTTAATAAGCTTATCAAGATTTTGCATGCCAACATGACCTAATCGTCTATGCCATAACCATCCTTTAGAAGATTTAGCAATTAAACAAGTGCGAGGTTTGGCTCTCTTAGTGAAGTCAACAATGTATAGATCACCTCTATGAATACCGGTAAAGGCCGTATTATGATTATCTCTTCGAAACACTTGGCAATCTACTTCAGTAAATAGAACATTGAAACCAAAGTCGGCTAGTCTAGATATGGAAAGGAGATTGTAACCAAGAGATTCAACGAGCATGGCATTTTGGATAGAGCTATCATTGGAAATGGCCACCTTACCAAGGCCAAGTACCTTACCCTTGGAGTTGTCTCCAAAAGTGACATACTTGCGTGGACCATCGTTCCTAGCAAGCTCACGGAACATGTCTTTATCTCCGGTCATGTGATCTGTACATCCACTATCAAGAATCCACTCTTTTCCTCCGACCATATAGTCACGAAGATTAGCCATGAGACCAAAATGTCTCATAGACTCCTCAAGGTCGGCATCACTATCTTCGTCTTCATCATAATAACCATGTCCAACATCATCCATATGATCATCACCTAGGTCAAGTGATTTGTTAGATTTATGACCATGACAATGTTCAAGATTATGAAATCTAATTGTCTCCGAAATGATGCTACTAATGACTCCAACATTTCCTTTGGCACGCATAAGATCACGGAGCTCAAATAGACATTCATAAAACTTAGGATCACTAGGTTCCATATTTTGAAAAGCAATGGATTTTCCAAGGAGTGATTCGGAAAGCGTTCTTGAAGAATTCCATATAGTATATGCCCATTCAAAAGTAGGCAAGCACACAAGAAAATTTCTAGGAAATCCTCTAATGATAAGATCAATAGTTCTAAGATTGTGAGCCATGTAAAGATACTCATCGGGGGTAGGATGCAAAGGATCAATGGGAGGCACATAAGGGCTAGTAATGTACTTGTTCAAATTATATTCATTGAAAATCACAAGCATTTCATTCTTCCAAGAACCATAAAACTCCCCATCAAGAATAGGTACTCTATGTCTAATACTCCCGAAAGTAGACTCATCCATCATCCTCCAATGGCGATTAAACCAAAGCAATGGAGACCAATGCTCTGATACCAATTGAAAGGATCGAGAAGAGGGGTCTAGAGGGGGGGTGATTAGACCCATAACAAGTAAAGTTGGCAGTTTTTAATTTCCTTAAGTTAAGGTTGAGTTTTACCACAAGTTAAAGCATTCACAATACATTTCAAGCAAGTATGACAAGAGTATATATGCAGCAGAAAAAGCAAAGCATGCAAGTTGCAAGAAAGTAAAGGGATGGGATTGGAGTTTGCAAACGCAATGGAGACACAGAGATTTTTGGCGTGGTTCCGATAGGTGGTGCTATCGTACGTCCATGTTGATGGAGACTTCAACCCATGAAGGGTAATGGTTGCGCGAGTCCACGGAGGGCTCCACCCACGAAGGGTCCATGAAGAAGCAACCTTGTCTATCCCACCATGGCCATCACCCATGAAGGACTTGCCTCACTCGGGTAGATCTTCACGAAGTAGGTGATCTCCTTGCCCTTACAAACTTCTTGGTTTAACTCCACAATATGTCGGAGGCTCCCAAGTGACACCTAACCAATCTAGGAGACACCACTCTCCAAAAGGTAATAGATGGTGTGTTGATGATGAACTCCTTGCTCTTATCCTTCAAATGATAGTCTCCCCAACACTCAACTCTCTCTCATAGATTTGGATATGGTGGAAAGAAGATTTGAGTGGAAAGCAACTTGGGGAAGGCTAGAAATGAAGAATCTTGTGGTAGGAATGAAATGTCTTGATCTCAACACATGAGTAGGTGGTTATCTCTCAGAAAATTAGTAGTTGAAGTGTAGGCACGTTCTGATGGCTCTCTCACAAATGGAGAAGGGGGTGGAGGGGTATATATAGCCACCACACAAAATCCAACCATTACACACATTTCACTCAACTCGGTGAGACCAAATGGTTAAACTCGGTGGCACCGATCAGTTCAAAAATGTGAACGTTAGGCATCTCGGTGGGACCGGTGTGCTAGGGCTTAGGGCAAACATCAACTCGGTGGCGCCGATTGCATCAACTTGGTGAGACCGAAGTGAAGCAATAAGCAATAGAGTGTCTGTCAAGCCAACTCGGTGAGAACGAAATAAATGCAACAAGTCACAGAGCGCTGACAAGGCCATCTCGGTGAGACCAAGATCCATATCGGTGAGACCGAATTGCTAGGGTTTTTGGTAGTGGCGATGTCATGTGAACTGGGTGGCGCCAGATAGAAAGAATCGGTAGGGCCGAGTTGGAGTTTAGGATTTTGACATATTTGGATGGAGAAAGTGGTTGAGGGATTTGGAGCAATATCACTAAGCATTTGAGCAAGCAAGTCATTAAGCAACACCTCATCCCCTTTTAATAGTATTGGCTTTCCTATGGACTCAATGTGATCTTGGATCACTAAAACAAAGATGAAGAGTCTTGAGCTTTTGCCAATGTATGTCCTTAGCATTTTGATGGGGTTCCATGTCCTCTTGTCGTTGCCACGCCACTGTTGAACTTGTCTGAAACATACTAGATAAAACCATTAGTCCAACAAGAGATATGTTGACATTAATTACCAAAATCACCCAGGGAGCACTTGTGCTTTCACCAAGCCGTGACACCAATATGTTTGAAAATTCCTTCCAATTTACTGCACATGGAATTAACTCGCACACAAGTACACAAATATGATTTTTCAAACTGTTATGGTTAGCTGTTGCATGTACTTTTAGTTCAAATTTGTATTACGGTCATTAAATGGCTAGAAAATCTCTTAAATATCTTAAAAAGGTTAAATGACCCCTGGAATTTTCCAAATTTTGACATGACAGTTGTATTAGTGCACGTTAACTGTAGAAAAAAATTTGAAGGCCATAAGAGGAAGCTATCGCCGGTTCGTTATCAAACATGCATTGTGTCCTCTCAGAACCACGAGCCTTCTAGTGAGTTGCTCCGATTTATGAGGGGTGTGTGTCCAAACTTTCGCCAAATAGCGCAATTTTTTTACCACACCATCTTGGTGGCATGCCATTACGTCAAGCAAGGTTTCATGTGTTTCTGATCATTTTTGAAGTTTTTGGAATTTAAATGCCATGGCACTCGATGCTTAATTCATGTCCAAGCTGTGACACCAATATGTTTGAAAATCCTTCCAATTTACTGCACATGGAATTAACTCACACGCAAGTACACAAATATGATTTTCAAACTGTTATGGTTAGCTGTTGCATGTACATGTAGTTCAAATTTGAATAACCGTCATTAAATGGCTAGAAAATCACTTAAATGTCTTTAAAAGGTCAAATGACTATTTTCCAAATTTTGACATGACAGTTGTATTAGTGCATGTTAATTGTAGAAAAAATTTGAAGGCCATAAGAGGAAGCTATCATCGGTTCGTCACCAAACATGCATTGTTCCCTCTCGGAACCACGAGCCTTCTAGTGAGTTGCTCCGGTTTGTGAGGGGTGTGTGTCCAAACATTCATCAAACAGGCCAATTTTTTACCACACCATCTTGGTCCCATGGCATTACGTCAAGCAAGGTTTCATGTATTTCTGATCATTTTTGAATTTTTTGGAATTTAAATGCCATGGCACTCGATTGTCGGTGCAACAAACCCCAGGTGTGTTGCCCAGACTGTACATAGGCTCAAGAACAAGGTTGCAGTGTCCAAGACAAGACCAAGCAGAAGAGATCATCTCTTTTAGAAATCAAAGGGTGGATCAAGAAGACCAAGGCCAACCAAAGGAGCAAGATACCACTAAGGAAAAACCTCCCTTGCCGGGCAGGCGAGCCTGGCGGGGGCGAGGTTGCCCGGAAGACAAGTCTCCAGATTGCCCTGGCAGGCTTGCCGGGGGCGCCGAGGGCGGATTACCCCGCCAAGGCTCCACCGCTCCACCTCACAGCAACGCAAGTCATTGATCGGTGCGGTGTCGAGCACCCAAGTGGCTAAGTGGCCGCTATTTGGCACGTGGCGGCCACTTCCAGAGGAAATCACCTCCAGATGACACCCGTCCAGGGACGTGTCATGCAGGCAGGCGAGAAGGTGGCCGAATGGCACGACATGGCTTGCCGGGTTACGCTATGATGTGACACTAAGCGGCGCATTTAATGCGCTCTGTCCTGTTTGCAGAGTTAGGTATGATAGCACTGTTTGCTATCTAATCAGTACGCAATGACTGATTTGCCATTGTTGTGACCCCTTGATCTATAAAAGGAGGGCCATGGCAACCTTAGAAAGGATTCGGACCCTTGTACACTCATACGCGTGTAGTTGCTCTCGCCCCGAGGCGACCCTGCCGGGCTAGAGCACCGCGTCTCCACCTTGGTCCTCTCATCAATCCACCAAAGTAGGAGTAGGGTTTTACGCCTCGCGGCAGCCCGAACCTGGGTAAAAACTGCCCGTGTGATTGCTATCGTGCTGCTCCATGCCCTCTGCTCTTTGTGCAATGCGTCCTTCCCCACTGCCGAACCACAAGGGGCCGATGGCCCCATAGGTGGCCGTGTTTTCCCATGACATCTTTGGCACGCCAGGTAGGGGGAAGTGCTTCCGCGAACCCGAGAGCGTACGCAGCGCATCATCTTCATCATCATTCTCTTCATCGACGGCTTCATCATCCATGGCGCCCAAGAAGAAACCCGGTGCCGCAGCTCACCCGTCCACCTCGAAGGCCCCTTCGGACGCGGCCACCGACGCCGTGGGGGCTACGAGGGCGCACGGGGACGTGAACGCTGCGGGGGACATGGCGGGCGCAGGCAGCGTCATCACCACCTCCCCTATGGCCGGAACGGGAGCGGGAGGCACCGGAGAAGGACAACGCCAACAACTTCCCAGCGGCCACGCTCCACAAGGTGCGGGTGGAGAGATCATCCTGTCCGCGCCTCTCCGCCCTAATACGTCTCCAACGTATCTATAATTTATAAAGTATTCATGCTGTTATATTATCATTCTTGGATGTTTTACAATCATTTTATAGCAACTTTATATCATTTTTTGGGACTAACCTATTGACATAGTGCCCAGTGCCAGTTGCTGTTTTTTGCTTGTTTTTTACATCGCAGAAAATCAATACCAAATGGAGTCCAAACGCAACGAAACTTTTTGGAGATTTTTTCTGGACCAGAAGACACCCGGTGGGCCAAAGAAGTACCAGAGGGGAGCACAACCCACCCAGGCGCGCCCAGGTGGGTTGTGCCCACCTCGGTGGCCTCCCGCACCGCCTCTTCGCCCTATAAATTCCCAAATATTCCAAAACCCCTGGGGGTAACCCTAGATGAGAAGTTCCACCGCCGCAAGCCTCTGTAGCTACGAAAAACCAATCTACACCTTGTTCTGGCACCCTGCCGGAGGGGGAAATCATCACCGGTGGCCATATTCATCATCCCGGCGGCCACCATGATGAGGAGGGAGTAGTCCACCCTCGGGGTTGATGGTTTGTACCAGTAGCTATGTGTTTAATCTCTCTCTCTCTCTCTCTCTCTCTCTCTCTCGTCTTCTTGAGATGGCACGATCTTGATGTATCGCGGGCTTTGTTAATATAGTTGGATCATATGGTGTTTCTCCCTCTCTATCTTGTTGTGATGAATTGAGTTTTCCCTTTGAGATTTCGTTTTATCAGATTGAATACTTTTATGGATTTGAGAACACTTGATGTATGTCTTGCTATGAATACCCGTGGTGACAACGAGGTATCATATTGATTCACTTGATATGTGTTTTGGCACTCAACTCACGGATTCCCGAGGTGACATTGGGGTAATCTATGCATAGGGGTTGATGCACGTTCTCGTCTTTGTTTCTCCGGTAGAAATCTTGGGACACTCTTTGAGGTTCTTTGTGTTGGATTGAGTATTATGAATCTGAAATTGTTTGATGCATATCGTATAATCAACTCACGGATACTTGCGGTGACATTGGAGTATCTAGGTGACATTAGAGTTGGTTGATGTGTATCATATGGTGTTATTTTAGTACAAACTCTTGGTTAGATCGATCGGAAAGAATAGCTTGGTGTTATTTTAGTATGAACTCTAGGATAGATTGATCGGAAAGAATAGCTTTGAGGTGGTTTCGTACCCTACAAACAATTTCTTCTTATGTTCTCCACTAGATAGGAACTTTGGAGTGATTCTTCATCACACGTTGAGTGATGGTTATATGATCCAATTAAATTAGCATTGTTGAGAGATTGCACTAGCGAAAATACTGACCCTAGGCCTCATTTTCAAGCATTGCAATACCATTTGTGCTCCATTTTATCAATTGCTACCTTGCTGTTTTTTATTGTTCCTATTACAAAAATCAATATCTACTATCATTACTACACTTTTATCACCATATCTTCGCCGAACTAGTGCACCTACACAATTTACCATTGTATTTGGTGTGTTGGGGACACAAGAGACTTTTTATTATTTGGTTGCAGGATTGTTTGAGAGAGATCATCTTCATCCTACGCCTCCCACGGATTGATAAACCTTTGGTCATCCACTTGAGGGAAATTTGCCATTGTCCTACAAAACTCTGCGCTTGGAGGCCCAACACGAGTCTACAAGAACAAGTTGTGTAGTAGACATCCAGCTCTTTTCTGGCGCCGTTGCCGGGGAGGTGAGTGCTTGAAGGTATATCTTTAGATCTTGCAATTGAATCTTTTAGTTTCTTGTTTTATCACTAGTTTGGCTTATAAAAAGAAAACTACAAAAAAATGGAATTGAGGTTGCATCATATTATTCATGTTTATAATGTCTTTCGTGAAAATGATGGAAAGGAAAATTGTGCTCAATTGATAGAAGAAGAATTCAATAAAATGTTTGGCATAATTGATGAGCATGATTGCAATGTTGCTAGTATGAATTCTTTGAATATCCATGACGTTAATGATATGCAAAGCCATAAGCTTGGGGATGCTATGTTTGATGAAGATGATATTTTTAGTCCCCCAAGTTTTGATGAGAAAATTTATTATGATGATTGCATGTCTCCTATTTATGATGATTATATTGATGAAAGTAGATTTGGAGAGATCATGACTTTATTTAATGATGAATGGAAGAGGTTCCAATTGATTATGAAAACAAAGTTCCTATCTATGATGATTATGGTGATGACATGTATGCTACAAAGAATTATGATAACCATGAAACTTGTCATCATGATTTTAATTTTCAATCTCATGATAGTTATTTTGTTGAGTTTGCTCCGACTACTATTCATGAGAATAAATTTGCTTATGTGGAGAGTAAGAAATGCTTGTGGATCATGAAAAGAATGATTTATGTGATAGTTATATTGTTGAATTCATTCATGATGCTACTGAAAATTATTATGAGAGGGGAACATATGCTTTTACATATTGCAATAATATCAAGTTTCCTCTCTATGTGTTGAAAATCTTGAAGTTTTGCTTGTTTTGCCTTCCTATGCTAGTTGATTCTTGTTCCAATAAGTTGTTTGCTCACAAAATCCCTATGCATAGGAATTGGGTTAGACTTAAATGTTCTAGTCATATGCTTCATGATGCTCTCTTTATATTTTAATTCTTTACTTTTATGCGAGCATCATTGAAATCTTCATGCCTAGCTAAAAGGCATTAAAGAAAAGCGCTTGTTGGGAGACAACCCAACATTTACCCCTACTGTTTTTGTGTGTTCACATGATTAGTCTACTGTAGTAATCATGTTTTATAGCTTTTGTTTCAATAAAGTGCCAAGTAAAGCCTTTGGGATAGTGTGGATGATAGTTGATTTGATTCTGTGCAAAAATAGAAACTTTTGCGTCAAGTATAGAAATTCCTGTATTTTAGTGGAACGTGGAAAAATTCTTAATTTTTTACAGTTGATGGGCATACAAATTGTCTACGCGGTCCTAAAGTTTCAGAATTTTTCAAGTTACATAAGTATGACCTTAATTCAGATCTTTACGTACTGTTCTGTTTTTGACAGATTCTGTTTTCAATGCATGGTTTGCTTGTTTTATGGTTTCTATGGCTTATATTGCTTAATTTAAATTGTGAAAATTGTATAGTACAGTAGGAATTGTGTGAGAATAATTATGAATCTTATCTTTGATAGTACAAAAGTGAATGATTTTTCTTTATCATACTAACCCATCTCATGAAGTTCCGTTAAGTTTTGTGTGATTGAAGTTTTCATGTTTTGGGTGAGATATCGATATGAAGAGAATAAAGAGTGACAATACCCTAAGCTTGGGGATGACCAAGGCACCCCCAAGGTAATATTCAAGGAATATCCAAGCAACTACGCTTGGGGATGCCCCGGAAGACATCACCTCTTTCGTCTCCGACATTATCGGTAACCTCACTTGGCGCTATATTTTTATTTGTCACATGTTATGTGTTTTGCTTGGAGCATCATTTTTTTTATTTGCTTCCGCTATTTATAATAATGTTTTGCATCTTTCATTTCAATAAAAATGTCAAGGATGACCTTTACCATGCTTATTTTGCAAGTCTACATGTTGCTGTTTCAAAACAGAAAGTTTATCACTGTTGCAAAAATTCCCGAGAAAAGTCAGAATGTGATAAAATTTTGAATTTTTTTGCACGACAATACATGATAAATTTTATACAGTGTAGTAAATTTTCATAATTTTTGGAGTTAGGGAAGTATGAATAATGTTGCACTCTTTACAGACTGTCCTGTTTAGACAGATTGCTGTTATGTTTGCATTGTTTGCATATGTTTGCTTGTTTAATGATTCTATTTGAGAATGGAAGTATTAAATATGCAGAGGCATTTAGTATGCAATGTTAAATAATAATTTTAGTGATTTTATACAGTAGAGAATGATAAGGTTATGCATTGATTTATACTAACTTATCTCAGGAGTTCTTGTTGAGTTTTGTGTGGATGAAGTTTCTAAGATTTAGGGAAACCGTGATATAAAAGGAATTAAGGAGACACAAAAGCTCAAGCATGGGGATGCCCAAGGCATCCCAACATAATATTTTAAGAAGTATCAAGCATCGAAGCTTGGGGATGCCCCGGTAGGCATCCCACCTTTCTTCATCAAACAATTATCGGTTAGCCTCAGTTGAGCCTAAGTTTTTGCTTCTTCACATGATGTGTACTATTCTTGGAATGTCATTTAATTTTTGTTTTTCTTGCTGTTTTAATAAAATACTTAGGTCTGAAAGTTTTTAAATAAAATAGAGTCCTCAAATATCTACCAATTTACTTAACTATTCGTTTGATCTTCACTTATATCTTTTTGGAGTAGTTTGCCATTTACTCTTGTGCTTCACTTATATCCTATGAGTAAATTGTTGAATGAATTGAATGTCATGGAGTTGAAGTTATATGTTCATATCATGACTAGTAGTAGCTTCACATTGGGTTTAGAAAGTGAAATCTTTTGAAGCTTGATAATCACAATATTGGTCATACAAGCAATTCATGAATGATTAGTATAAGGAAGAGAACTTTCACATGCAAATATATTATCTTGGACATCTTCTATGATTGTGAATACCCATTAATTATTTTCAAACTTGAGCAAATTAGTTGAAGTTGGACAAGGAAGACAACGTAATGAGTTATGGTTGTGTATATTTGCATAGAAGTTATATTGTTATGGATCCTCCAACATGTGGTGTTTGCCTAGGATCTTTTGCTAGCCAAAAATTTGTACTAAGTAGAGATACTACTTTTGCATCCAAAAACCATTAAACCCAGTTTCTTGCCATGAGTGTCCACCATACCTACCTATGGATTGAATAAGATCCATCAAGTAAGTTGTCATCGGTGCATAAAGCAATAAAATTTGCTCCTAAATATGTTTGATCTTTTATTGTAAGGGAAAATTGAGCGTTGTACGAACTTGTGATGGCAAAGTAATAAAAGCGATGGACTGAATAATAAAGGTTGCTATCATAAGGGGCAATATAACGTGACATTCCTTTGCATTAAGAGCTTGGGCATCCAAATAAAAAGCGCATGACAACCTCTGCTTCCCTCTGCGAAGGGCCTATCTTTTACTTTTCAATATTTACTTTTATGCAAAGTGTCAATAGTATGAATTCTTATTTCAACCTCAACTATTCTCTAGTTGGCAAGCATCATGTGGTGGGGGAAGATCTAGGCACATATGACTAGTCAAATATATTTGATCATGATTTATTATTGTTGACAATTATCTCTATGATAAATGAGTTGGGAGGCAAAATATTAAGCCCCTATCTTTCTCTGTGTTTGATGGATGCCATTTGTTCTAAGAATATGCTTTGAGTACTAGCAACCATGGAAGACTATATGATGATTGAGTATGTGGAGCTCTTACTTAGATTCTATTGAATAAGTTGAATTGCAATTGTTTGGTGACTAAGAATATAGGTTGTTGAGTTTCAAGAGAATTCATTGTTTGAACCTTAACATGTGAATTGGTTGCTACTTTAACATAAGAAGTTTTATGAGAAATAATTGTTGTTATGATACTAGGAAAAGTGATTGAAATTATCATTGATCAAACTTGTGCACTTTGCTAGCATTCACACTTCACAAATTATTTCTTTTATCATTTACCTACTCAAGGACGAGTAGGAATTAAGCTTGGGGATGCTGATACGTCTCCAACGTATCTATAATTTATGAAGTATTCATGCTGTTATATTATCATTCTTGGATGTTTTACAATCATTTTATAGCAACTTTATATCATTTTTTGGGACTAACCTATTGACATAGTGCCCAGTGCCAGTCGCTGTTTTTTGCTTGTTTTTTACATCGCAGGAAATCAATACCAAATGGAGTCCAAACGCAACGAAACTTTTTGGAGATTTTTTCTAGACCAGAAGACACCTGGTGGGCCAAAGAAGTACCAGAGGGGAGCTCCGAGGGGAGCACAACCCACCAGGGCGCGCCTAGGGGCCCAGGCGCGCCCAGGTGGGTTGTGCCCACCTCGGTGGCCTCCCGCACCGCCTCTTCACCCTATAAATTCCCAAATATTCCAAAACCCCCCGGGGTAACCCTAGATGAGAAGTTCCGCCGCCGCAAGCCTCTGTAGCCACGAAAAACCAATCTAGACCCCGTTCCGGCACCCTGCCGGAGGGGGAAATCATCACCGGTGGCCATCTTCATCATCCCGGCGGCCACCATGATGAGGAGGGAGTAGTCCACCCTCGGGTTTGAGGGTTTGTACCACTAGCTATGTGTTTAATCTCTCTCTCTCTCTCTCGTGTTCTTGAGATGGCACGATCTTGATGTATCGCGGGCTTTGTTAATATAGTTGGATCATATGGTGTTTCTCCCTCTCTATCTTGTTGTGATGAATTGAGTTTTCCCTTTGAGATTTCGTTTTATCAGATTGAATACTTTTATGGATTTGAGAACACTTGATGTATGTCTTGCTATGAATACCCGTGGTGACAATGGGGTATCATATTGATTCACTTGATATGTGTTTTGGCACTCAACTCGCGGATTCCCGAGGTGACATTGGGGTAATCTATGCATAGGGGTTGATGCACGTTCTTGTCTTTGTTTCTCCGGTAGAAATCTTGGGGCACTCTTTGAGGTTCTTTGTGTTGGATTGAGTATTATGAATCTGAAATTCTTCGATGCATATTGTATAATCAACTCACGGATACTTACGGTGACATTGGAATATCTAGGTGACATTAGAGTTGGTTGATGTGTATCATATGGTGTTATTTTAGTACGAACTCTTGGTTAGATCGATCGGAAAGAATAGCTTGGTGTTATTTTAGTATGAACTCTAGGATAGATTGATCGAAAAGAATAGCTTTGAGGTGGTTTCGTACCCTACAAACAATTTCTTCTTATGTTCTCCGCTAGATAGGAACTTTGGAGTGATTCTTCATCACACGTTGAGTGATGGTTATATGATCCAATTAGATTAGCATTGTTGAGAGATTGCACTAGCGAAAGTACTGACTCTAGGCCGCATTTTCAAGCATTGCAATACCATTTGTGCTCCGTTTTATCAATTGCTACCTTGCTGTTTTTTATTGTTCCTATTACAAAAATCAATATCTACTATCATTACTACACTTTTATCACCATCTCTTCGCCGAACTAGTGCACCTATACAATTTACCATTGTATTTGCTGTGTTGGGGACACAAGAGACTTTTTATTATTTGGTTGCAGGATTGTTTGAGAGAGACCATCTTCATCCTATGCCTCCCACGGATTGATAAACCTTAGGTCATCCACTTGAGGGAAATTTGCCACTGTCCTACAAAACTCTGCGCTTGGAGGCCCAACACGAGTCTAAAAGAACAAGTTGTGTAGTAGACATCACGCTCCACCGAAGGACGCACCCACGGCGGTGGCGCTCGCCCTGGGGTGAACCGCAACCCTCTGGCCACCTCCGCTGTGGGTGCGGCCGCAGGGCACGCGCCACCCCCGGAATGGGCTGGCCAAGCCGATGCGCTGAACGTAGCCGCCGATCCCCAAGCACAACCATCTCGTCACCACGCCACCCTTGCGACTGGCTCATGGCGGCGAGAGCACGGCGCTGCCACTACCGGCACCGTCAGAAGCCAGGCGATGTTACGGTCTACATCGTCATCCATGCCGAGCACTGCTTCGGAGGCCATGGCGCGGGCCCAACTCCTGTTGAGATTTCCGCCGGCGGCCGATCAGATGGATGAGTGGAGAGCCACCATTCAGAGCCTGATTGGTTTCACCGAGGCGGGAGGATCACAGCGAGCAGGCCCGTCACGGCCTTCGCAGGCGGCGACAACGGCCCGAGCCGCTGGCCGTACCGAAGGGGCCACCCCCACAGTGCAATCCCCTCTGCGGCAGCAAGCGCAGGGGCCGCAGCCAGAGCCACGCGACCAAGAGCCCGATGATGTATCGATGGCTTCGACCGATCCTCGAGCATGACAAGACCAGTGGTGAGTCCTGGAAGACAGGCGGAGGGAAGACGCGCGCGCCACCATCGAACGACGCCGCGAAACCCAATGCTAGTCTGATAGGCGCAATGGCCCCGACGTCGACGAGCCCACGCTCAGTGAAGTTGGGTACCTACCTTTCGAGGTTGGGTGCCCCGCATTCACTCGTGAGCTGCGGCAAGTCCGTTGGCCATCTGCTCGCACGTTCAAGCCAGAAATACCAGAGAAGTACGATGGAAGATTGAACCCGGCAGAGTTATTGAGCATCTACACCATCGCCGTTCAAGCTGCCGGGGGAAGAGACGAGAAGGTGTTCACCAACTACTTCCCTTTGTCACTCAAGCCAAATGTGAGGTCTTGGTTGATGCATTTGCCAGAGAATTCCATCTCGACCTGGGCTGACCTGTGCCGTGAGTTTGTTGGCGCCTTCACGGGCGGCCATCAAGAACCAGGGCGGCCCAGTGACTTGCAGCTCCTTCTGCAGAAAGAAGGAGAGAGTCTGCGAAAGTACATGCAGAGGTTCAGCCGGGTGCATAGGAATATTCCAGACATCCACCCGACAGCTGTGATAGCCGCGTTCCAGTCCAACGTGCGCAACCGCCGGGTACGTTCTAAAATGAACGTTTGGTTGCCCAAGACTGTTAATGAGCTATACACTCTGGTGGATAAGTGTGCCCAAGTAGAAGAGGGGAGACGACTCCCCGGTGAAGAAGATGGTGTCGACATCGACTCAGAGGACGACAACGACACCACCAAACCAAAAGAAGAAGAACAAGAAGCGCAAGGATAAAGCGGTGATGACCGTTGAAGGATCGAGTGCACCTAGTACCGGCAAAAAGGCCAAGACCGAGGTTCCCGGCAAGGAAGCTGCCGCATGCACTGATTGCCGGGAAGCCGCGGCTGCCGAGAAGGCTGGGAAGAGTGATGGGCCGTACTGCAAGATCCATCGGACCAAGGGCCACGATCTTCAGGAGTGTCATCAGGTTGAGTAACTCGTCAAGAAGCAGAGGGCTGAGTACGAGAAGCGTGATAAGGAGAAAGACCGAGATGGCGCTGGCGGGAAGGGCCAAGGCAGCAGAACAGGTCGCCACGGCAAGGCTCCACAGTATCAGGGGAAACCCGCCAAAGGCCATGAGAAGAAGGATTGCGAGGACAAGAGAGATGAAGGAGATGAAGAGGAAACCAGCGAGCATGAGTTCCAAAAAGCCACTGACGCCCTATGCATTGGCGGGGGTGCGTCCTTACACTCCTCTCACCGCCAACTCAAAAGATGGGCGCGTGAGGTCAATGCCATGGAGCCAGCGGCAGATTCTCGGAAGCCGCTCAAGTGGTCCCGCACGCCCATCATCTTTGATGAGGAGGATCACCCCGACCACACTACCGCGGTAGGGTGTTTGCCGTTGTTGGTTTCACCAACGATCCGCAACCTCAAGGTGACAAAGATGTTGGTGGACGGCGGGGCCTGGTTGAATCTGATTTCTTCAAAGGTCATCAGCAAACTCCAAATAGCAGATGAAGAGTTCAAGGTTACTGGTACGTTCCAAGGGATCAACCCCGAAAGGAGTCGTCCTAAGGGGAAGATCACACTGCCGGTAACATTCGGGGGGGAGTTAAACTACCGGACTAAGAAGATCGTGTTTGATGTGGTTGACCTCCCCCTACCGTACAATGGAATCCTTGGTCACACTGCCCTAGCCAAATTCATGGCGGCATCCCACTATGCCTACAACACTTTGAAGATACCAGGGCCAATGGGCGTCATTTCCATTCCATCAGACAAGAAAGACGCAATCATATGCGTGGATAAGATGTACCGGGAAGCTGTCGCTGCAGAGGCCCTGGAAGCCACTGCTCCCACCATGGAAAGCAAGAAAAAGAAGAAAGCCAGCAAGGATGCCAGAAAGGAATCCGGGAAGCGTACCTCTTCGGAGTGCGCTGCGCCTGTTGATGACTTGCCGGAGAGTTCCAATAGCAAGAGGTCCAAGGCTGCTGCACCCGCTGTGAAGAAGGTCCCGGCAGGGCTGGCTGGCGCTGACGGTACGTTTACCATCAGTGCCACCCTCGATGACAAATAGGAAAGCGCGCTCGTTGCCTTCCTGCGGGAGAATGTCGATGTGTTTGCTTGGCAACCATCTGACATCCCTGGTGTTCCCAGGGAGGTAATAGAGCACCACCTTGTTGTCTGCCCACATGCCCGGCTCGTAAAGCAGAAGGTCCGGAAGCAAGCTTTGGAGCGGCAGCAGTTTATTGCCGAGGATATCAAGAAACTTGAGGTAGCTGGTCTGGTCAGAGGAGTGTTGCATCCAACATGGTTAGCAAACCCAGTGGTAGTGCGCAAGGCGAATGGGAAATGGAGGCTTTTCATAGATTTCACATATTTGAACAAAGCATGCCCGAAGGACCCATTCCCCTTGCCGCGCATCAACCAGATTGTGGATTCCACCTTCGGGTGTGACCTGCTTTCCTTCCTGGATGCCTACTCTGGATACCACCAGATCTTCATGTCCAAGGAAGGCGAAGAGAAGACCGCGTTCATAACCCCATGTGGCACGTACTGTTTTGTACGAATGCCCTTCGGGTTGAAGAGCGCTGGATCCACTTTTGCAAGAGCAGTACAGATTGGCTTTGAGTCCCAGCTGCACAGAAATATTGAAGCCTACATGGATGATATAGTGGTCAAAACCAAGGACAGAGTTACTCTCATTCAGGATTTGGAAGAGACCTTTGCAAATCTGCGCAGAATCAACATGAAGCTAAACCCAGAGAAGTGTGTGTTTGGTGTTCCTTCCGGCAAGCTACTTGGCTTCTTCATGTGCCATCGGGGGATAGAGGCCAACCCCGACAAGATCAAGACTATCGAGCAGATACAAGCACCCAAGACAGTTAAAGACATGAGGCGTTTGACTGGATGTGTTGCGACGCTGAGCAGGTTCATTTCCAAGTCTGCCGAACGCGCCTTGCCTTTCTTCAAAATATTGAAGAAGGCAGGGCCCGTGGAGTGGACCCTGGAGGCAGACGCCGTGCTACAAGATTTGAAGACCTACCTTTCCTCTGTTCCCACCTTAGTCGCTACTAAACCACAAGAGCCGTTGCTGCTATATTTAGCAGCGACCAATCAAGTGGTTAGCGCAGCGCTGGTGGCACAGCGGGAGGTAGATGACGCAACAGTCGCCACCGCCGTCCCCTCTGGAGAGGAAAGTGAACCCGTCCCGGCAAGGTCAGATGCAGTTCAAGACAAAGAAGACCAAGGCAGCGGAGATAGTTCCAAGATCACGGCAAAGAAGAAGGTGGTGCAGTGCCTAGTGTACTTCGTCAGCTCCCTGCTGCAGGGGGCTAGGTCGAGGTACTCTGGCGTGCAAAAGTTGATTTTTGGCCTCATCATGGCCTCAAGGAAACTATGCCACTACTTCCAAGCCCATGAGATCATGGTTGTCACCTGCTTTCCCTTGCAATGCATACTCCGAAACCCCGAGGCCACTGGCAGGATCGTGGAATGGGCTTTGGAGTTATCCTGCTTTGGTTTGAAGTTTGAAAGCACGTCAACTATTCAGAGCAGAGCATTGGCAGAGTTCATTGTGGAGTGGACGCCGACCCCTGATGAAGAAGTACTGGAGACAGTCATCCCCGGCAAGGAAGCGCCCCAAGAATGGATTATGTATTTTGATGGTGCCTTCTCCCTACAAGGTGCAGGAGCTGGCGTGCTTCTCATTGCTCCCACTGGGGAGCACCTTAAGTACGTCGTTCAAATGCATTTCCCCCGGGAGAAGGCTACCAACAATACTGCAGAGTATGAAGGGCTCCTTGCCGGGCTCATAATTGCAATAGAACTGGGAATCAAGATGCTGATTATCCGCGGAGATTCACAACTGGTGGTGAGACAAGTGAACAAGGATTATCCAAGCCCATTGATGGAGGCATATGTGGAGGAAGTGAGAAAGTCGGAGGAGCTCTTTGACGGATTGCAAATAGAGCACATACCGCGTGCGAAAAATAGCATTGCTGATCATCTGTCAAAGTGCGCTGTGCAAAAACTCCCTATGGAACCAGGGACTTTTGTTCTCCATCTAACTCAACCCTCCGTATCCCCAGCGACAATGGCTAGCAAGAGGAGGAAATTGAACTCCGGCAAGCCTCTCTCGACAGAGCTTCCCGAAGCCCTCGGCAGAGAGCTTGGCGGGAACAACTCCCCTTCGATCAGTGAGCTGCACCCTCTCACCGAACTACCAGTCTTTGTGGTCGAGGCATGCGCTCCCATCGACAGGGAGGTGCCGCTAGTCCATGTTGCCGAGCCCCAGGCTCCAACTTGGGTGCTGCACATTGTTCATTTCCTCCAAATAGGAGAACTTCCCGAAGAGCAATAAGAAGCTGAAAGAGTAGCCCGGAGGGCTAGTATGTATTAGTTCGTTGACGACACGCTATACAGAAGAAGGCCCAATGGTGTGAAATTGAAGTGCATTTGTCGGGAAGAAGGAAAGAAACCACTGGCAGAGATACACAAGGGTATGTGTGGCTCCCAAATCAGATCAAGGGCCTTGGTTGGGAAAGCTTTCTGGCAAGGCTTCTACTGGCCCACAACCCTCCAAGATGCAATTGAGCTAGTCACCAGGTGTGAAGCCTGCCAGTTCCACTGCAAGAATATCCATTAGCCTGCTCAAGCTCTCCAAACAATCCCTTTGTCATGGCCATTTTTGGTCTGGGGACTCAACATCTTGGGCCCCTTCCCCCGTGCTACCGGGGGATTTGAATTCTTGTTCGTCGCAATCGACAAGTTTACAAAGTGGCCGGAAGTAGAACCCGTGAGAAAGGTGACCGCGCAGTCAGCTATCAAGTTATTGAAAGGATTGGTGTGCCGCTTCGGGGTACCTGCCTGAATCATCACCGACAATGGCACCCAATTCACAAGCCGCGCCTTCATGCAATACGTTCATGCTCTCGGAAGCAAGGTCTCATTCTCCTCTGTGGCCCATCCCAGAAGCAACGGGTAAGCTAAGAGGGCGAACGCTGAAGTGCTGCGAGGTCTTAAGACAAGAACTTTTGATCGGCTACAGAAGTGTGGCAGGCGATGGATCGACGAGCTGCCGGTGGCTCTTTGGTCCCTCCGTACGACACCAAATTGAGCTACCGGGCAGACTCCCTTCTCCCTAGTCTATGGGGGAGAAGCAGTTATCCCCACGGAACTCATATTTGGGTCTCCTCAAGTGCTTGCCTACGATGAAGTAGTGCAGGAACAACACTGGCGTGACGATGCTGTGCTACTTGAGGAGAACCGTCTCCGGGATGCTATGCGTGCTGCACGCTACCAGCAAGCCCTGCGTCGCTATCACAGCCACATGGTTCATGCCCGGAGTTTTGAGGAAGGCGACCTTGTCCTTAGGCGTGTTCAGTCCGCCAAGGGTGCAAACAAGTTGACGCCGAAGTGGGAAGGCCCTTACCGGGTAGTATGAGTCACCAGACCTGGCGCAGCCCGTCTGGAGACCAGAGATGGCATTCAATTGCAAAACTCATGGAACATTGAGCATCTCCATAAGTTCTACCCGTAAGGCGCGGCTGTCGGGCCTTGCCCGGCAGCCACCCTTTTGTACAAGCTTTGCCGAAGTTGCATGTAACCCTTTGTACAAAGCCAGGTGCATACCCTGAGCAACAGAGAAATAAACGAAGCACTGGGGGCCCCCCGAAACTTGCATGCATGCATAAGCATATCATGAGCATAGCATGATCATGTAGATGAGGTCGCATGTGGCATTGTTTTCATCTGCACTAAGTTGCAGGGTCCTTGCCGTGGACTTGATCCCGAAGAGAAGAAATGAAGACGAGCCTACGTGACGATCCCCAGCAGACCAAATAGATAAGTTCCTTCTTATCCATACCTATTCTGTAATTTGAAAACTTGTGCATATGAAAACCCCGCCACCTTCGAAACATAGGTGCTCCTACCCTTTGACTCGAGCGCTCCTTCGGTCAGGGTGGTCGCAGTGGCCTTTGGTGGAAAAGGTTCGGCGGGGGGCTGGTCCCTTTTTACGGTTTTTGCCCGGCAGGCCTAGCCCCATGGCAACAAACTAAGGGCACCGGCAGGATAGCCTACCGGGGAAACTTGTTTACTTAAATGTATAGAGGCATTTCACCTCTGCATGGATATGGTACATGCACAAGTGCCCGACAAAGCTTGTCTTTTTCATTAATATGCTGATAAGCAAGTACAGATCTTACAGAATACAAACATGGATAAAGAAGTTTGCATTATTTAGACTAAAGTTTGGCCGATGCATGCACATTTTAAAATAAAAAAAGATAAGTGCCCCGTAACCCCTTTCTTGTCCCTCTCCTCCTAGGCACTACGGTGAGAAGAGAAGAGGGAAAAAGGGGTGCCTGGGCAGAAGCCCAGCCTGACCCTGTCGGGCCCCACGACAGGGAGCCCGACAAGATCGGGAGGGCACGGGCGAAGGTGATGGTGAAGTGAGCGGCGGAAGGGTCCCCCTAGCCACCGCCACCAGGGACAGCAGGACGCGGCAGGGCGAAGGAAGCTTCAGCCCGAGAGGAAGCCTGCCGGGGTCTAGCTGGAAGGCTGCTGGAAGAGCCAAGGGCACCACCCCACCTCTGCATCCAACTCCCCGGCAAATCGCCTTGCCGGGAAGGAGATGCAGGTGCAGATGATGGTGCCGCCGCCTGACGGTGATGGTGCGGCTAGTGTTCAGCCGGAGTCGGAGCCTTCGTCCTCCCCGTCGGTGCCGTCATCATCGCCGTCACTGTCCTCCTTGTCGCTATCGCTCGAGGAGGAGCTTTCGTCATCGGTCGAGCTCTCCATGCAGCACCCTAAGCGAGCACCCGAGCATTCGAAAACCTTGACAGAGAGCAGCTCGGCGTCCATTAATCTAAAATGAAGGACGTGCCCCTCCGACAAGCTGTGGACACGGGCAAAAGGCTTCCAGCCGCATCGGAAGAGCATGACATGAGGGACGGGAAATCCACATCCACCCGCATGCTGCCATTACAACAACCCCTCATGTGCAGCTTCAGTGCGCGTGGTTGTTCAAGCTCCATCACCCTCGCAAATGGAGTAGGGAGGCGGAGGCGGCCACGCGGGGGCTTATACAACCTGATGATGAACTCTAGCGGTTGGTCTCTGACGTGGCCTTCCATTGGGGGATGAGCGGCTGGCGGAGGTGCCATCAGAGCACCACCCCGTCCTCCTCGACCCCGGGCACCACGGCGGCCATGACCTCGCCCCCTCCCACCTCCTCTCGCGGTGGGCTCTGCCCCACGTTTTCAACAGGAGGAGCGAGGCGCTGTCAAGTAGAAGCCCTCGTCGCCACCGTCGGAGAACCGCCACGACCCTGGCCCCTCACCATGGTGGACGAGAACTGCTAAAGAGAAGGAAGGGGTGAGATGTGTGGAGAAGCACCCTGCCCTGCATTCCTTTTTATAGGCGAACGAGGCAGGGGGCTGGCTCCTCTCCCTGAAGGTAGCCGCCCTACTCCTCCAATCCGGCTTCCCTGCGCCACCAACGGCTCGTGGAATCAAGGCCAACCCTCAGCACCAATCCATGGCGTCTAGGTTTCTGCCATGGCACGCATTTCCACGCCCTCCACGTCCGCCACCAACCCCGCTCAACGCATGCAGTACATGTGGTGGAAGCGCTGCAAGTGGGAAAGATAATGGAATGGCAGTTACCACCCCGTGAACGTGGGACATGGGTAGCCCATGGATCGTGGCTCATAATCTCCCCCACAACGTCTTGCACGACGCGCGGGAAAACTGGAAACTGACTCAAGCTCAGATTAATGAAGAAGCAAAGAAGATCTCAAAGGGTGAGCTACCGCAGCCTCCCCGCCTAGGTACTGGACAGAGCCTACCCCAACGACGCTCGGCAGTGCGTTCGGGCCAGGCCCGGGGGCTCCTGTTGGTGCAACAAACCCCAGGTGTGTTGCCCAGATTGTACACTAGGGCGAGAATAAGGTTGCAGCGTCCAAGACAAGAACAAGCAGAAGAGATTAGCTCTTTGAGAAATCAAAGGGCGGATCAAGAAGACCAAGGCCAACCAAAGGAGCAAGATACCACTAAGGAAAAACCTCCCTTGCCGGGCAGGCGAGCCTGGCAGGGACGAGGTTGCCCCGAAGACAAGTCTCCAGATTGCCCCGGCAGGTTTGCCGGGGGCGCCGAGGGTGGATTACCTCGCCAAGACTCCACCGCTCCACCTCACAGCAACGCAAGTCATCGATCGGTGCGGTGTCGAGCCCCCAAGTGGCTAAGTGGCCGCTATTTGGCATGTGGCGGCCACTTCCAGAGGAAATCGCCTCCAGATGACACCTGTCCAGGGACGTGTCACGCAGGCAGGCGAGAAGGTGGCCGAACGGCACGGCAAGGCTTGCCGGGCTACGCTACAATGTGACACTAAGTGGCGCATTTAATGCGCTCTGTCCTGTCTGCAGAGTTAGGTATGATAGCACTGTTTGCTGTCTAATCAGTACGCAATGACTGATTTGCCATTGTGGTGACCCCTTGATCTATAAAAGGAGGGCCATGTCAACCTTTGAAAGGATTCGGACCCTTTGTAGGATCGAAAGTATGTCTAGAGGGGGGGGGTGATTAGACTACTTGACCAAATAAAAATTTAGCCTTTTCCAATTTTATGTCTTGGCAGATTTGAGCAACTTAACACAAGTCAAGCAATCAACCTACACATGCAATTCTAAGAGTATAGCAGTGGAATGTAAATCATTGCATATGAAGGTAAAGGGGAGGAGTTTGGAGGGAGCAAACACAATGTAGACACAGAGATTTTTGGCATGGCTCCGATAGGTGGTGCTATCGTACGTCCACGTTGATGGAGACTTCAACCCACGAAGGGTAACGGTTGCACGAGTCCACGGAGGGCTCCACCCACGAAGGATCCATGAAGAAGCAACCTTGTCTATCCCACCATGGCCATCGCCCACGAAGGAATTGCCTCACTTGGGCAGATCTTCACGAAGTAGTAGATCTTCACGAAGTAGGCGATCTCCTTGCCCTTACAAACTCCTTGGTTCAACTCCACAATCTTGACGGAGGCTCCCAAGTGACACCTAACCAATCTAGGAGACACCACTCTCCAAAAGGTAATAGATGGTGTGTTGATGATGAACTCCTTGCCCATGTGCTTCAAATGATAGTCTCCCCAACACTCAACTCTCTCTCTCATAGATTTGGATATGGTGGAAAGATGATTTGAGTGGAAAGCAACTTGGGGAAGGCTAGAGATCAAGATTCTTGTGGTTGGATTGGAATGTCTTAGTCTCAACACATGAGTAGGTGGTTCTCTCTCAGAAAATGAGTAGTGGAAGTGTAGGCACGTTCTGATGGCTCTCTCACTAATGGAGAAGGGGGTGGAGGGGTATATATAGCCTCCACAAAAAATCTAACCATTACACACAATTTACCAAACTCGGTGGGACCGAATAGTGAAACTCGGTGAGACCGACCTGGTTCAAAATATGAACGTTAGGCTTTTCGGTGGGACCGACAATACCAACTCGGTGAGACCGATGTGCTAGGGTTAGGGTGAAACCTCATCTCGGTGAGACCGATCACATGAACTCGGTGAGACCGATTTCAGTAATAAGCAAATAGAGACTTGGTCAGGCAAACTCGGTGGGACCGATCGCTCATTTCGGTGAGACCAAAACGTTATGAAAAGGAAACAGAGAGTTTGCATTGCCAACTCGGTGGGATCGATCGCTCATCTCGGTTAGACCGGAACGTTATGAAGGGAAACAGAGAGTTTGCAATCCCATCTCGGTGAGACCGAGATCCCTATCGGTGAGACCGAACTGATTAGGGTTTCTGGCAATGGCTATGTCAAGTGAACTCGGTGGCGCCGGATAGATCAAATCGGTGGGGCCGAGTTTGACTTTAGGTTTAGGACATATGTGGAAATGCAAAAGTGGTTGAGGGCTTTTGGAGCATATCACTAAGCATTTTGAGCAAGCAAGCCATTAAGCAACACCTCATCCCCTTTTAATAGTATTGGCTTTTCCTATGGACTCAATGTGATCTTGGATCACTAAAATGAAAATGTAGAGTCTTGAGCTTTTGCCAATATGTGTCCTTAGCATTTTGAGGGGTCCACATCTCTAGTCCATGCCATACCAATCATTGAACTTTCTGAAACATTAATCTTGAATGGATATTAGTTCAATGAGCTATATGTTGTTATGAATTACCAAAACCACCCGGGGATTAGTTGCACTTTCAATCTCCCCCTTTTTGGTAATTGATGACAACATATAGATCAAAGCTTCGACAAATGATAATATAAATGAAGTACATCGTCGCTTTGAGAAGTATGTGATAAGCAAGACCTCCCCCTAAATTTGTGCATTATTTAAAATTTGCTTTTGAATGCAAATGCATAATCGATTAGGATCATGGGTTACCCTTCCATGTCACATACATCTTGGTGGAGCACTCAAAATGATAGAATATGAAATATGCGCTCATTACCAAGACAAGATGTGAATGATCATATATGAGAGATAGAATATCATCATTCAAGCACAAACATTAAAGTATGATATGATCAAGCACATGATCGTATGAGTATCTCACACACACACATAAGTAGAGTATCAACCAAACGAGCAAGAAAATAAAGTAGCAAGAGAGGCAAAAGAAGCAAAACACTCTCTCTCGAAGCCTATGATCTATACACTTTCTCCCCCTTTGGTAACAAGTTACCAAAAAGCTTGAAAATGCATAGTGCTATGCGGCTCTCTAAGCATGATCACCGGGAGCTCTGGAGTGCGAAGGTGGCGTGGAGAGGAGTCCTGCAACGAATGCATCTGAAGAGGTCTATGGAGCTGGTGGAGTAGCAACTGGAGGGACAACAGAGGCTGTAGCTGCTGGTGCTGATGTAGTAGCCATTGTGTCACTGGCTGGCACAACGATAGACCTTTGTGCCCTAGGCACTCTCTGAAACGCTTCAGTGGTAGCTCTCCCTCTTCTCTCTTCAGCTTCATCCTGGAGTTGCTCAACTGCAGTCTGGATCTCTGTGACCTTCAAGTCTAGATCATAAAACTTTGTCTCGATGATCCTCTCAAGACTCTCTTGATTTTGAGTCAGGGTTGTTAATCCTTTCTCAATTCTAACACTGGCCTCAAGTAGATAGCTCAGCTGATCCTGCTTGGTCTTCAGGTGAGCAGTTGAAGCATCTAGAACTTGTGAAGATTGTGCTGCCTTCTCTGCTTTAGCTTTCTCCCTCTTCTCCTGAGCCTCTACTGAAGTAGGATGTGTGGCATCCATGACAACTTCATTGTCTTCAAATTCAGGTAACAAGGGAAGGTGCTCCCTGTCCAAGAGATATGTGCCTTTGCCCATCTTGGAGTTGATGAGCATCTGAATGTGTGGAGCATATCCACATGATCTCTTTTGATCAGCAGCAGTCCTCTTGATTGTCTCTACAATCAATGTCATCACTTTGAACTTCTCTGAAATGTCAAACATGTGCAGCAAATTGATGGAATGTCCTCTTATCATCCTGTCATCTCCAGACTTGGGCAACAATGTGTGCCTGAGGATAGTGTTGATTGTGGGAAGTCCAGACAGCAGATAGTTCACAGAGCCAAATTTGTGAGTACCCAGGGCAGCATCAGGAATCTCCTTGTACATGTGTGCCATGGAGTTGTGTCCTTTCCTTGGCTTGGCATACACATTTGTGTCATCCTCTTGCTCTTCAGGGGCATTGATAAGCTTGGCCCACTCAGCAACTATAGACTGGTACCTAGTACCCTCAGTCATCCAAACAATTTTACCATATGGGTAAAAATGTGTTGTGGAGTAGAACTGCATCACCATTTCATCATTCCACTTGGTGAGTTTCTGGCCAACAAATTTGTCAACTCCAGTCAGTCTAAAACTGTCATGAACTCCTGGGAAGTGATTTGCATTGTTGTCAATGTAAGTCCAGTCAACCCATCTCATATCACTGACTATGGGCTTCTTGTCTAGGAGCACAGTCTCATAGAAATCTTGTTGTTCCTTTGTGTGGAACCTGTAGTCTACATTAGTCCTCCTTCTGGTGGCATATGGGTCTGTCTGCCTCCATAGCCTGAGACCTACATCCTTCCTTAGCTTCATGTTCTCAGCCACAGGATGTGTATCATCATGATCTGGGATCTTGGGCTTTAATTTTCTAAGCACTTGGGCTTCTTCTTCTTCTTCCACTTCAGGCACTAGGGCCTTGTTCTTCTCAGCAGCTGGTATGTTCCTAGTTGATCTCTTGAGTACTGCAGGCTTAGAAGCTTGAGCAGCAGCAGCAGCCTTGGGGGCAGTCTTGGGCTTTGATGGAGCAGCCCCTAACTTGATGGCATCCCCCATCAACTTCTGAGCTTTGGGAACTGGTGCAACATCTTCTTCATCCTCACCTGAATCCCTGACCATGGATGGTCTGCCAATTACTTTGGCCATGGTCTTCTTGACCCTTTCCTTCTTCTTCTTGCCTTCACCAGCCTCCTTTGGTTCAAGAGAGACCCCAATGGCTTCCTGTGTTGAGGCTCTGGCTTTGACATTGGGATCCTTCTGGCTGGTTCCTTCTTCCTCATACCTGGCTTGGTTGAAGCTGTTGTGCCAAACTCTTTCCTCACAACCTTTTTCCTTGAAGTGACTTCCTCATCAGCCACAAAATCTTCATCTTCATCTTCTGAATTCCTTTTCCTCCTCTGCCTAGTAGCAGTCTTAGGCAGGTTGCTAGGAGTACTTTTGCTCCCATCATCATAGCTGTCAGAGGGACTAGTGCCCTCACTTAAGTTAACCTGTTCCTCAGATCTGTTTTGGTTGTCACTGTTGTCTGACATGGCTGAAAGCTGAAAGCTGACCCTGTGAATAGATATAGTTGAGACAGAGTGGATGAGCATCACAAAGTGCAGAGATTTTGCAAAACAAATGAGTCAAAAACTTAGTTTTAGTTTTCTACAGAAGTCATTTCGGAGCTACCGATTTGTTATAATCGGTGACACCGAAGCAATATTAGAGTCTAAACTAGTGAAATCGGTCAGACCGAGACACAGTTCGGTGACTCCGAGATTGCTAGGGTTTCACTGAGAATTGAACTCGGTCACACCGATTTGTAAGTTTCGGTCAGACCGAAAATCACAAGTGCAATGGCCTGGGCCAAATCGGTGAGACCGATTTCTACAACTCGGTCGGTCCGAGATGAATTTGGCGGAAACCTAACCCTAAGTTTTCGAATCAAAACTAATCTAAAGGAGTTTTTGATTGGATAGAAGTATCTCAAACGTGGTAAGATTCATGGCATTGACCTAAGTGCAGGAATCAGAGGTAAAGATTGCACAAAGGGGTCGAGTTCATACCCTAACTCGGTGGTGAACTCCCTACGGCGACAACGTCGGCGAAGATTCCGTTGACGGCGGTGGAGACCAGCGGCAGGAGGTCGCTGGCGACAGAGGAGACAATCCGGAGACCTCGAGTCGGCAGAGCTGGACAGGCGTGGGCGAAGGGTTTCGGAGAAATTTCCAAAATTCGACCTGTGGGTATATATATCCAGACCCTGTCGGTGTGATCGAGTTGAGCAACTCGGTGGCACTGAGATGCAGAACCGCAAGCGGTTACTGCAACTCGGTGAGACCGAACTGTTCAAATCGGTTGCACCGAGATTGAAACCTAGATCAACTCAATGAACTCGGTATGACCAAAAGGAATGAATCGGTCAGACCGAAATACATCGAGAGGTTTTGGAAGTTTAAGTCTATGACGAATCGGTGGCTTCGAGTGCTCCTCACCCAGAGAGTTCGAATCTGACTTGATCAAACTTTATGGTGTAGCATGAATAGAGTTTGAGACGAGAAAAGCATAGATAGCTAGAGGGAGTACTTAGGCATTCTTGTCCATCCATTTGGCAAAAGAAAAGACCAAACAATCAAAGTAACAAATGGATGTCCTTGAATGAAGAAAATTATGCATCCAGCATGCTCACACAATAAGATGGCAAATGAAATATGTGGCAAAGCATGCACAAACACTCTAGCATCTATCAAGCAATTGGCGATGACTAGGTCATCTATATATGAGTATATTGACTTAGGAGTCAAATGAGAACATTTGATCATAGGTCATACTCATCGTTTAAGCACAAGTGGGGTTACCACTTTTACATAAAGTGTTGTTGTGTTCACACCATTAGAGTTGCTTTAGCTCAATTCTTAGAGTAAAGCTCCCCCTAGATGTGATATCCCCCCTAAGAGGGATGAACTAACCTTGGGTTTTGTCGATGATGACTTCGTGTAGTTGTTGAAGATGTGGATGCTCAATGTTGATGTAGATCATTTGGAGCAATCCTTTGGAGTGAGTTGCACTTTCAATACCTACATGGGTTAGTACCACAAGGAACATGCAAGAATATCCATAGACATAGAGTGAAGTACACACAAGATGATGTCCATGAAAGCATTAGGTTACCTTGTCCCTTGACTTACCAACAAGAGGGTTTGTGACTCCTTGAACTAGTGCAAGATGTGGAAGTTGATTGCACTTGTCCTTGCCAAAATGAATATGAGTGAAGTATGTTGGCGGAGTCACCCTCATGAGCTCTCTAGTTCTTCTTCTTCGGGATCCACATCATCTTGATGGGAATCCTTGGGGTTGTAGATGTACTTGATGAAGTAGAACTTGACATAGTCTTGGGAACCCACTTGACCAAGGCCTTTGGAGCTTCTTCAAATGCATCAATCTCCTCTTGAAGCTTGTCGTTGCCTTTTAGCTTGTGGTCTTGTGGTGGAAGATCATCTTGAGCTTGTGTCCCCTTGAAGGAAATAGGATCATACTTCTCTTGTTGAGGAACAAACTTCGTCTTGGGGTATTGATCTTCTTCCCACTCAACTCCATTGGCATTGAACTTTCGTTCAAAACCAACACCTTGATTCTTCCGGTGCCTCCCTTGCTTGCGTACAATTTCCTCAAATTGCTTACTTCCGGCAAGGCTCTTGTAAACACCGTTCTCTACAATTCCCTTCAATAAGCTATTTTCTTGCTCAAGTGTAACTTGGCTAAGAGAATCATTAGTGGAGTCAAGAGAACTACTAGAAGCAACAATATTGGATTTAGCATGGTTATTGTTACTGCTAGAAGAAGAATCTTTCTTACTCTTGTTGCTAGATTTTACTTGTGGCATGTAAGTAGACAAGAGTAAACACTTGGCAATGTAAGAAGAACTTTTCTTCCAAAGATCATCATTGATAGCTTTTAAGAACCCATGTTCTTGCTCTACGTTGAGCTTCTCGAAGCGTAGCTTCTCATGAGTCTTTAAAAGTTCTCGATGATCTTCTAAAGTAGTTTCATGAGCTAACTTAAGAGTGTTTAGTTCTTTAGTTAGATGCTCAATCTCCTTCTTATCATTTCCATTCATTTCATCTTGATTAGCATGATTAATAGTAGTTTCATCATAGTTTTCATCACTAGCATTGTCAACAAGTAATTCATCATCACCTAGCAAATCATCTTCATCACTATTGAAATCAATATACTCGGGGTGTGATACCTTGGGGCCTTTAGCCATGAAGCATCTTCCAATCCCTTCATTTGGTGAATCAAATATGTCATAGGAGTTGGTTGACACAAGTGCAAGACCGGCAACACCTTCATCTTGAGTATATTCAGAGTCGGAGTGATAACTTCTCTCGGAGTGATGGTCGGAGTCAGAACTGGATACCCATTCACCAACATGAGCTTGATGTCTTTGTTTTGTATAGCTCATTGATGACTTGTCCTTCCTTTCCGAATCCTTGCTTCTGTGAGAGGTTCTTCATTCATAATGGTCATCTCTACTCCTTCTCTCTCTTGGAGGTGATTCTTCTCTTCTACTTCTTCTTTTAGGTGAGTCTTCTTTTCTTTTGTATGGGGCCGTACACTCATTGGAGTAGTGTCCGGGTCCCCACAATTGTAGCAATTTAGTTCACGACTAGAAGATCTTTTGTCATGGTAGGATCTTGATTTGGAACTTCTCTCTTTGCTTCTACTCTTGTAGAATTTGTTGAAGTTCTTCACCATTAAGCTCAATTCCTCATTGAAGACTTGTTTTTCACTTGATGTGGCAGGAGCATCACATGAGGCTATATAAGCACCACGAGACTTATTGTGAAGCTCTTCTTTGTCCTTGAGTGACATCTCATGAGCAACAATTCTTCCAATGACTTCTGTTGGCTTGAGATCTTTGTAATTGGGCATCATTTGGATTAATGTGCACACGGTATCATATTTTCCATCCAAGGCTCTTAGGATATTTTTGATGATGAATCTGTCAGTCATCTCTTCACTTCCTAAGCCGGCAATCTCATTTGTGATGAGAGCAAGCCTAGAGTACATTTCAGCGACACCTTCACCATCCTTCATTTTGAACTTGTCAAGTTGGCTTTGAAGCACATCCAACTTGGATTCCTTGACGGACTCGGTACCTTCGTGCATATCAATCAAAGTATCCCAAATTTCCTTTGCATTCTCAAGACAGCTGATTTTGTTGAATTCTTCGGGGCACAATCCATTGAAGAGGATATCGCAAGCTTGAGCGTTGTATTGCAGCATTTTCAACTCTTCCGCAGTTGCTTCACGATTTGGTTCTCTCCCATCGAAGAATTCACCTTGCAAACCAATACACATAATAGCCCAAATGGTGGGGTTATGTCCAAGAATATGCATTTTCATCTTATGCTTCCAACTAGAAAAATTAGTACCATCAAAGTAAGGACTTCTACGGTGGTAATTTCCCTCGCTAGACGCCATACTCTCCTAGGTTGTGAAACCAAGGCTATGATCACCAAAGCTATGGAAATCAAGGCAAATGGAGACCAAAGCTCTGATACCACTTGTAGGATCGAAAGTATGTCTAGAGGGGGGTGATTAGACTACTTGACCAAATAAAAATCTGGCCTTTTCCAATTTTATGTCTTGGCAGATTTTAGCAACTTCACACAAGTCAAGCAATCAACCTACACATGCAATTCTAAGAGTATAGCAACGGAATGTAAATCATTGCATATGAAGGTAAAGGGGAGGAGTTTGGAGGGAGCAAACGCAATCTAGACACGGAGATTTTTGGCGTGGTTCCGATAGGTGGTGCTATCGTACGTCCATGTTGATGGAGACTTCAACCCACGAAGGGTAACAGTTGCGTGAGTCCACGGAGGGCTCCACCCACGAAGGGTCCACGAAGAAGCAACCTTGTCTATCCCACCATGGCCATCGCCCACGAAGGACTTGCCTCACTTGGGTAGATCTTCACGAAGTAGGCGATCTCCTTGCCCTTACAAACTCCTTGGTTCAACTCCACAATCTTGACGGAGGCTCCCAAGTGACACCTAACCAATCTAGGAGACACCACTCTCCAAAAGGTAATAGATGGTGTGTTGATGATGAACTCCTTGCTCTTGTGCTTCAAATGATAGTCTTCTCAACACTCAACTCTCTCTCATAGATTTGGATATGGTGGAAAGATGATTTGAGTGGAAAGCAACTTGGGGAAGGCTAGAGATCAAGATTCTTGTGGTTGGATTGGAATGTCTTAGTCTCAACACATGAGTAGGTAGTTCTCTCTCAGAAAATGAGTAGTGGAAGTGTAAGCACGTTCTAATGGCTCTCTCACTAATGGAGAAGGGGGTGGAGAGGTATATATAGCCTCCACAAAAAATCTAACCGTTACACACAATTTACCAAACTCGGTGGGATCGAATAGTGAAACTCAGTGAGACCGACCTGGTTCAAAATGTGAACGTTAGGCTTTTCGGTGGGACCGACAATACCAACTCGGTGAGACCGATGCGCTAGGGTTAGGGCAAAACCTCATCTCGATGAGACCGATCACGTGAACTCGGTGAGACCGATTTTAGTAATAAGCAAACAGAGACTTGGTCAGGCAAACTCGGTGGGACCGATCGCTCATTTCGGTGAGACCGAAACATTACGAAAAGGAAACAGAGAGTTTGCATTGCCAACTCGGTGGGACCGATCGCTCATCTCGGTTAGACGAAACATTACGAAGGGAAATAGAGAGTTTGCAATCCCATCTCGGTGAGACCGAGATCCCTATCGGTGAGACTGAACTGATTATGGTTTCTGGCAATGGCTATGTCAAGTGAACTCGGTGGCGCCAGATAGATCAAATCGGTGGGGCCGAGTTTGACTTTAGGTTTAGGACATATGTGGAAATGAGAAAGTGGTTGAGGGCTTTTGGAGCATATCACTAAGCATTTTGAGCAAGCAAGCCATTAAGCAACACATCATCCCCTTTTAATAGTATTGGCTTTTCCTATGGACTCAATGTGATCTTGGATCACTAAAATGAAAATGTAGAGTCTTGAGCTTTTGCCAAAAGTGTCCTTAGCATTTTGAGGGGTCCACATCTCTAGTCCATGCCATACCAATCATTGAACTTTCTGAAACATTAATCTTGAATGGATATTAGTTCAATGAGCTATATGTTGTTATGAATTACCAAAACCACCCGGGGATTAGTTGCACTTTCACCCTTGTACACTCATACGCGCATAGTTGCTCTCGCCCCGAGGCGACCCTGCCGGGCTAGAGCGCTACATCTCCACCTCGGTCCTCTCATCAATCCACCAAAGCAGGAGTAGGGATTTATGCCTCGCGGCGGCCTGAACCTGGGTAAAAACTGCCCGTGTGATCGCTGTCGTGCTGCTCTGCGCCCTCCGCTCTTTGTGTAATGAGTCCTTCCCCACTGCCGAACCACAAGGGGCCGATGGCCCCATAGGTGGCCGTGTTTTCCCACGACATCGATGCTTTGTGTCCAAGCCGTGACACCAATATGTTTGAAAATTCCGTCCAATTTACTGCACATGGAATTAACTCACACACAACAAGTACACATATATGATTTTTCAAACCATTATGGTTAGCTACTGCATGTAAATGTAGTTCAAATTTGAATTACGGTCATTAAATGGCTAGAAAATCACTTAAATGACTTAAAAAGATAAAATGAACCCTGAAAATTTCCAAATTTGACATGATAGTTGTATTAGTGCATGTTAATTATAGAAAAAATTTGCAGGCCATAAGAGGAAGCTAACGCAGGTTTGTCATCAAACATGCATTGTGACCTCTCGGAACCATGAGCCTTCTAGTGAGTTGCTCCGGTTTGTGAGGGGTGTGTGTCCAAACTTTCGTCAAACAGGCCAATTTTTTTACCACACCATCTTGGTGCCATGCCATTACGTCAAGCAAGGTTTCATGTATTTCTGATCATTTTTTAATTTTTTGGAATTTAAATGCCATGGCAATCCATGCTTTGTGTCCAAGCCGTGACACCAATGTGTTTGAAAATTCCGTACAATTTACTGCACATGGAATTAACCCTCACACAAGTATACAAATATGACTTTTCAAACCGTTATGGTTAGCTGTTGCATGTACATGTAGTTCAAATTTGAATTACGGTAATTAAATGGCTAGAAAATCACTTAAATGTCTTAAAAAGGTCAAATGACCCCTGAAATTTATCCAAATTTTGACATGACAGTTGTATTAGTACTCCAAATTTTCTCGTACATTTATAACACCATCCGTTGCCACCGTACTCCAAATTCGTCTTTCACAGCTAATACAAAATATCAACAACATCACACACAGTTTGTTGTAGGAACCGTTTGCAATGAAAACTCGTGGGTCTACTTAAGTCTTCCTCCGTAAGCTTTGCCGGTTTCGTCTTCTCTAGTGCCGGTCACCCCCGAATCCACTAATCCCCGATCCCCATTCCCGCAACCCCTTCTTGCAAAGAATGACACCATGGAAATGCTTCGTGAGGGTTCGTACGGTGGCCGCGTCCTCCCCGAGTGCCGCCGCCTGCGCCGAGAGCGCGGCCGCATCCGCATTGAGCGCGTCCGCATCCACCGAGAGGGTGTCTGCGGCAGCCGACAGGGCAGCTGCAGCAGCCGAGACAGCTGTAGTAGCTGCTGCGACGGCGGCTGCAAACATCGAGAGCGCTCGAGCTGCCGTCCGTGCCGCCGATGTCGCCCTGGCCCGGATCGAGGCCATCCACGCCAAGATCGAGGACGCACACGCCAAGATATTCCAGGCCACATCGGAATCCAGCATGCAACCAACGTCCGAAAAGGCAGCGGAGGCCATGGAGCACCTGCTTCCTCATGAGATTGTCGAGCGGGTGCTGGAGATGCAGGAGCCGGCGGAGATCGAGGAGCGTCAAGAGGAGGAGTTGCGCGTGGCTGAGGACGAGGTAGAGAAGAGCATGTCTGTTGAGGAATCAGCGGTGGAGTACCAACGCGAGCTCTGGCGTAGCCACTACTACGAGTACTACAACCTTGAGGGCGGCGCCGAGGACGAGGACGAGGACGACGATGCGGTCGACTTCAGCCGGGGGGACGCGGAGTCCACCAACGGCGGCATGTCGCCAGGACAAGTCATCGACGTCTCATCTTACACCGGCGATGCATAGTGCGGTGCGGCGGCGGCTTTGTTAAAATTATGCGTACTTAGCCTTTGTTTATAATGCTGGTCTTTTGTTAAAGCAATGTTTAGGTCAATTGGCTCTGTTTAATTACTAAAATTGCTCGATTCAGTAAGTGTGGTCTGTGTGCTGTAGGCTCTTTTGTGTGCCCAAATTAGCAAGCGATGTTAAATTACGCAATGACGTGGATGAGGACAATACCCAGGAAAATTTCCACCAAAATTTGAATGATCAAACTCATTGCGCGTAAAGCAGAAGAATCGTTTGTGATGCACACTCGTTCAAAGTGAATGGTGTCCAGCGGCACCACGTGCAAAGTTTCCCTCCACCTTTCGAAATTTTTGGCCTACCGCCGAAATATCTAACTCCCCCCACCCCCTCCCGACCCCCTTTTCTCCTCGACCACAAGTCACATTTTCCCTGTTTCCTCCTTCCTTCCTTCCCAAGCTATAGCCACTTCCTCGCTTGCTTCCTCGCTCTTGCCGTCTCGCATCCGACCGCCGCAGTCGCCATGGTCTTCTTTAATGACCTCTCCAGCGGTTCCTCCTCCGATGATGACTCTTTCACCACCTGGGTACGCCTCTCTTCTCTCTCTCGGGTTATGATTTGGAATGAAGGATTTTAACCCGGCGGTCGATTTGAGTCAGTTCTTCCTCTTGTAGCTCCCTAGGACCATCAGTTGCAATGAATGGAGCAGGGTGGCTGAAGATCTGCCTACTCATTGTCACCATCAATCTCCATGCATGAAGTTAGTTGCGTTTGAATCTGTGGATAGTGGGAGGAAGTTTCTGGCATGTGCAGAGAAGGTTAGCCCCACTTTCATTGTTACAAATCATTTGTTAGATGTGATTCAGACACTGTCATTGTGCTATGTTATTCTGGATGTGATTAAGACAGTGTCATAGTTTCTACCTAGTATCTAAAAATGTTGCCATCTCATCAGCGGTGCCATTAGAAAATTATTTGGCACCGCTTCAGCAGTTTGTGCAGCCAACTTTGGTCCACACATCCGAGCAGCCAAGCAGTAAAATACTAAAACTTTATGGCATGAAGGAACTGGGCATCGGAGCAACTAGGTGCTCTGGAGTCCGGTTCCCTGATTTTTTCCTCTACATTGTCTCGCCAGTGCAGGGCACCGGTGCAAAATGTAGCAATAGTTGTCTTGACACCGGTTTTGGCATACATAGTGGACGGCCTTAGTGCTATTAGTTCTATGTTACTAAATTTGTGCATGTACACACCTGTTAGTATCAATTTGATGTCATCCAAACACTGTCGCTATGCTGTTGCAGTTATATTTAGCTTCCTCATAAAATGTTCAATTTGTTATTTATCGTACATGACTAAGAACATGTAGCATTATTGCAGTTAATTATAGCTTCTGATGTTTCTGAATTTGGTTGTTGTCTCAGTAGCAATTAATTCATTTGCACATTTATTTTTTTAAGAAGATATGTCATAATTAACATGTTTCTTCAGTTTTTCAAAATATGTATTTGGTGATTTTCTATGTTGCTAGAAACCCATTTTCCCTACAATTGTTACTGATTTAGTTTTAAATATTATAGGATGAACGGAAGTGTTCTTACCTGGAGTGGGTTGATCAAAAGTGGCCACAGTCTTTGAAGATGTGCCTAGCAAAGCTCTGGAGCATGTATGAGGAAGAGAACAGAGATAGGCTTAGAGAAAGTGTTGTCAATGCTGAAGAATATTTCAAGATGCGGGAAAAAAAGAGGAAGATGGAGATTGAGCTCGGATTTTTTAAATTAGACTCTGCTAAGATGGTGTTGGCGAAGGAGGAGGCACTTTCCCAGTTGGTCAGTGCAAAACAGGTTCTTACTGAACTGAAAGCAGAGGTGGAGAAGACGAACCTAACTGATCATGCATCAGTCGATTAGGGAAATGAATATATTTTTCTAATATTGTTCTTATGAAGGTGAACTAGCTATATGTTGTACTGTGCTGTTTTCAGGTAGCTATCGTACTATGATGTTAAAATATATTTATGTGCCTGATATGAAATTGGCAAACGGCTGTTCGATATGAAATGTGAATTTGGGTAATACTAGAATTATTAATTGTAAACTAATAAACCTGCTAAATGGGGCATGGAATTTTGCAAACAGTTCTAGCAGTAAAAGCGGTTGTGATGGATAGCCCAATGGCATACAGTTTTCTTCACCAAATCGTGTGTGATATAGTTGAATAAACCAAATGGTCAACGGAGGCAGAGCGTGTGTGATCGGTACACCTATCACACACGACACTATACATAAAACTGTGTGGGATGTATATACGAATGGAAATGTTCGTCTGGGATTCACTGTGTGGGATGTGCATGCGAACGAAAATGTTTCTCTAGGATTAACTATGTGGGATATCCAGACGAACGGAAACGTTTCTTGTGGATTGACTGTGTGGGTTGTGCGGACGAAGGGAAACGTTTCTCTGGTAATCACTGTGTGGGATGTACCTATGAACGGAAACAATTGGGCCTGTATAATTGTATGCGATTGCTAGCCCGATCGCACACGAGCTCATTTTGTGCAGCGTGTATGACCGGAGGGCCTATCCCCGATGGTTTATGGGTCGTGTGGGAAGGACCCCCCTATCGCCCACACTCACTAGGCGACGGTTCAAAATGCGGTCGTGGAAAGGGGTTAAAAACCATTTGTATAGCAGCTCATTGTACCAGTGACGAGATCCAATCTAGTGGCCTTTTCCGGCACCTTGCCAGAGGGGTCAACTATCACGGAGGGGTTCTTCATCAACACCCATGCGCCTCCGATGATGCGTGAGTAGTATACCACAAACCTACGGGTCCGTAGGCAGTAGCTAGATGGCTTCTTCTTTCTTTTTGATCTTCAATACAATATTCTCCTCGATGTTCTTGGAGATCTATTTGATGTTACTCTTTTTTGCGGTGTGTTTGTTGGGATCCGATGAATTGCGAGTTTATGATCAGATCTATCTATGAATATTATTTGAGTCTTTGTTGAACTCTCTTATGCATGATTGTTATATACTCATATTTCTTCTCCGAAACTTTGGTTTGGTTTGGCCAACTAGATTGATTTTTCTTGCAGTGTGAAGAGGTGCTTTGTGATGGGTTCGATCTTGTGGTGTCCTCACCCAGTGACAGAAGGGGTAGCGAGGCACGCATGTATCATTGCCATTTAGGATAAAAAGATGGTGTATATTCCTACATGAACAGATCTTGTCTACATCCTGTCATCGTTCTTGTTGCATTACTCCGTTTCTCCATGAACTTAATACACTAGATGCATGCTGGATAGCGGTCGATGTGTGGAGTAATAGTAGTAGATGCAGGCAGGAGTCGGTCTACTAATCTTGGACATGATGCCTATATACATGATCATTGCCTTAGATATCATCGTAATTATTTACTCTTCTATAAATTGTCCAACAGTAATTTATTTACCCACCATATGCTATTTTCTTGCGAGAAGCCTCTAGTGAAATCTACGGGCCCCGGGTCTACTTCCTATCATATTATTTTCAGATCTGTTAATCCAAAAATACCTTGCTGCACTTTTTCTTTATCTATTTTATTTTGTGTTTTTGTTAGATCTATTTATCCAATCTCATACAATTTAATCTACCTCAATACCGAGGAGGGATTGACAACCCCTCTTACGCATTGCGTTGCAAGTTTTTGTTATTTGTGTGAAGGTACTGTTTACATAGTTTGGTGGATCCTCCTACTAGATTGATACCTTGGTTTCATAACTGAGGGAAATACTTACTGTTGCTGTGCTGCATCACCCTTTCCTCTTCAAGGGAAAAACCAACGCAATATCACAAGTAGCAGGAAGCAATTTCTGGCGCCGTTGCCGGGGAGGATCAAGTCTAGATCTATCAGGTACACAATCACAAATCTCATCTCCTTGCAATTTACTTTATTTGCCATTTGCATCTCGTTTTCATCTCCGCCATTTCTAAAATGTTTTTTTTACAAAAAAACACAAAAATATTTGCCTTTTTATTCACCTTCTTTTTTGTTTGCCTTTCTTTTGTCAGATCTCTTGTTTGCTTGCAACCTTATTTGCGTAGTCACGATGTCTCAAGGAAATACCAAGTTGTGTGATTTTTCCAATACTAATAATAATGATTTTATTAGTACTCCGATTGCTCCTCCCGCCGCTAGTGCGGAGTCTTATGATATTAATGCCGCTTTTTAGAATCTTGTTATGAAAGAGCAATTTTCCGGTACTCCTAATGAGGATGCCGCATCCCATCTAAACACTTTTGTAGAATTGTGTGACATGCAAAAGAAAAAAGATGTGGACAATGATATTGTGAAGTTGAAATTATTTCCTTTCTCTTTGAGGGGTCGTGCAAAAATTTGGTTTTCATCTTTGCCTCGCAATAGTATCGATTCTTGGGATAAGTGCAAAGATGCTTTTATTACTAAGTATTTTCCGCTCGCAAAATTATTTCCCTTAGAAATCAAATCATGAATTTTAAGCAACTTGAGCATGATCATGTTGCACAATCTTGGGAAAGAATGAAATTAATGCTAAGAAATTGTCCTACTAATGGTTTAAATCTATGGATGGTTATACAAAAAAAAAATGCGGGATTGAATTTTGTTTCTAGAAATCTTTTAGATTTTGCTGCGGGAGGTACGTTTATGGAAATTACTTTGGGTGAAGCTACTAAATTGCTTGATAATATTATGGCAAATTATTCACATGGCATACCGAAAGGCACCTACTAGTAAAAAGGTTAATTCGGTTGAAGAAATTAGCACTTTGAAAAAGTTGATGCACTTATGAAATTGGTTGCTTGTAAAAATTCTCCTATTGATCTTAATGATGTGCCTTTGTCTACTTTGATTAAGCAAAATAATGATTCCGTAGACGTGAATTTTGTCTCGTGAAACAATTTTAATAATTATGCTTACGGAGCTAATTTTAATCCTAGGCCTTTTCCTGGAAATTCCTATGGTAATTCTTCCTATAATAATAGGATGCCCTCTGATCTTTAGAGTAATATTAAAGAATTTATTAATGTGCAAAAAGTTTTCAACACAACGATAGAAGAAAAGTTGAGTAAGATTGATGATATGTCTAGAAGAATTGATATAATTTCTCATGATGTAGAAAATCTGAATACTAAAGTTTTTCCACCCAAGGTTGATGTTAATGAGTCAATTAAAGCTTTATATGTCTCTATGGATGAAAGTGAGAAAAGAACCGCTATGCTTAGAGCTAAAAGAGAATTTTTAGAAAGAGCGTTTTCTACCGATTGCTTTCTTAATAATGATGAAGATGTTAAGATGATTGGTGTTTCTTCTATTGATTCCTTGTTTAGTAATGTTAAAATTAATGATGAGAGAACTGAAGAAGAGTCAACTTTAGCTAGAAGGCATCCTCATAATTCGGAGGGTAAAAATCTTGTTGAAAAAATTGATAAAAGTGGGTTTGGAGAGGTCAAAACTTTAACTAGTGATGTGCCCACTCTTACAAAGACTTTAATTATGATAGTTGTTCTTTGATTGATTGTATTTCTTTGTTGCAATCCATGATAAATTCACCAAATACCTATGAACAAAATAAAGCTTTTACTAAACATATTGTGGATGCCATGCTAAAAGCTTTAGAAGAAAAACTGGAGTTAGAGATTTCAATTCCTAGAAAATTATATGATGAATGGGAACCTACCATTAAAGTCAAGATAAAAAATTATGAGTGCAATGCTTTATGTGATTTGGGTGCTAGTGTTTCCACAATTCTGAAATCTCTATGTGATGTGCTTGGTTTTACCAATATTGAAGAATGCTCTCTCAATTTGCACTTGGTGGATTCTACTATTAAAAAGCCTTTGGGAAGAACTAATGATGTCTGATGCGTCTCCAACGTATCTATAATTTTTGCTTGTTCCATGCTGTTATATTATCATTCTTGGATGTTTTACAATCATTTTACAGCAACTTTATATCATTTTTGGGACTAACCTATTGACATAGTGCCCAGTGCTAGTTGCTATTTTTTGCTTGTTTTTTACTTCACAGAAAATCAATACCAAATGGAGTCCAAACGCAGTGAAACTTTTTGGAGATTTTTTCTGGACCAGAAGGAACAACTTGGGCCAAAGAAGTACTAGAGGGGTGCCCCGAGGGGGGCACAACCCACCTGGGCGGAACAACTTGGGCCAAAGAAGTACCAGAGGGGTGCCCCGAGGGGGGCACAACCCACCTGGGCGCGCCCTGGTGGGTTGTGCCCACCTTGGTGGCCTCCCGCACCGCCTCTTTGCTCTATAAATACCCCAATATTCCAAAAACCCTAGGGGAGTCGACGAAACACAATTCCAGCCGCCGCAAGTTCCAGAAACACCAGATCCAATCTAGACACCATCACGGAGGGGTTCATCATCCTCATTGGTGCCTCTCCGATGATGTGTGAGTAGTTCATTGTAGACCTTCGGATCCATAGTTATTAGCTAGATGGCTTCCTCTCTCTCTTTTGATTCTCAATACAATGGTCTCTTGGAGATCTATTTGATGTAACTCTTTTTGCGGTGTGTTTGTTGGGATCCGATGAACTTTGAGTTTATGATCAGATCTTTTTATCCATGAAAGTTATTTGAGTTTCTTTGATCTCTTATATGCATGATTACTTATACCCTCGTATTTCTTCTTTGAATCTTTGGTTTAGTTAGGCCGACTAGATCAATTTTTCTTGCCATGGGAAGAGGTGCTTTGTGATGGGTTCGGTCGTGCGGTGTTCTTTCCCAGTGACAGAAGGGGCAGCATGACACTTTTTGATCGTTGCCATTAAGGATAACAAGATGGGGTCTATTCCTACATGAATAGATCTTGTCTACATCATGTCATCTTTCTTATTGCATTACTCCGTTTTTCCATGAACTTAATACACTAAATGCATGCTGGATAGCGGTCGATGTGTGGAGTAATAGTAGTAGATGCAGGCAGGAGTCGGTCTACTAATCTTAGATGTGATGCCTATATAATGATCATTGCCTTGATATCATCATGATTATTTGAAGTTCTATTAATTGCCCAACAGTAATTTGTTTACCCACCATATGCTATTTTTCTCGAGAGAAGCCACTAGTGAAATCTACGGCCCCAGGGTCTATTCTTCTTTATATTAGCTTTCCGATCTATTATTTGCCACTTTTATTTTCAGATCTATTATTCTAAAAACCTAAGAATACCTTGCTGCACTTTTTTGTTACTTCTTTTATTTCGTGTTTATTCGAGATCTATTTATCCAATCTATCATAATTTTTATCCTGTCAACTTGACAATTTCTGGCACCGTTACCCGTTGAGGGATTGACAACCCCTCCTAATCGTCGAGTTGCAAGTATTTGTTCTTTGTGTGCAGGTACCGTTTACATAGTGTTGCTTGGTTCTCCTACTGGATTGATACCTTAGTTTCATAACTGAGGGAAATACCTACCGTAGCTGTGCTGCATCATCCCTTCCTTTTTGGGGAAATACCGACGTAGTTCAAGCGACATCAAAAGGAATTTCTGGCGCCGTTGCCGGGGAGGATCAAGTCAAGATAGTCTCCCGTCAACGTGCGAATTTTTGGCGCCGTTGCCGGGGAGACATCATCAACATCTATCAGGTTCCTAATCGCAAATCTCATCTCCTTGCAATTTACATTATTTGCCATTTGCCTCTTGTTTTCATCTCCCCCACTTCACAAAAATTTGCCGTTTTATTCGCCCTCTTTTTCGTTCGCCGTTTTCTCGCCAGATCTGTTTTTGTGTGCAATCTTGTTTGTGTAGTCACAATAACTCAAGATAACACCAAGTTGTGTGACTTCTCCAATACCAATAATAATGATTTTATTAGCACTCCGATTGCTCCTCCCACCACTAGTACGGAATCTTGTGATATCAATGCCGCTTTGTTGAATCTTGTTATGAAAGA
The DNA here is from genome assembly GCA_011799875.1 of Thinopyrum elongatum. Taxonomy (NCBI): domain Eukaryota; kingdom Viridiplantae; phylum Streptophyta; class Magnoliopsida; order Poales; family Poaceae; genus Thinopyrum; species Thinopyrum elongatum. The sequence goes on from CM022298.1 coordinate 538,673,322, forward strand.
TCAGTTTTCCGGAACTCCTAATGAGGATGTCGTGTCCCATCTTAACACATTCATAGAATTATGCGATATGCAAAGGAAAAAAGATGTGGACAATGATATTGTGAAGTTGAAATTATTTCTGTTTTCTTTGCGAGATCATGCAAAAATTTCGTTTTCTTCCCTTCCTTGCAATAGCATCGATTCTTGGGATAAGTGCAAGGATGCTTTTATTACTAAGTATTTTCCGCCCGCAAAAATTATTTCCCTTAGAACTCAGATCATGAATTTTAAGCAACTTGAGCATGAACATGTTGCACAATCTTGGGAAATAATGAAATTGATGCTAAGAAATTGTCCTACTCATGGTTTAAATCTTTGGATGATCATACAATTTTTTTATGTGGGATTGAATTTTGTCTCTAGAAATCTTTTAAATTCCGCCACGGGTGGTACTTTTATGGAAATTACTTTGGGTGAAGCTACTAAATTTCTTGATAATATTATGGCAAATTATTCACAGTGGCATACCGAAAGAGTAGTAAAAAAGTTAATTCGGTTGAAGAAATAAATTCTTTGAGTGAAAAAGTTGATGCTCTTATGAAATTGGTTGCTAACAGAAGTGCTCCTATTGATCTTAATGATGTGCCTTTGTCTACTTTGATTGAGCAAAATAGTGATGCCATAGATGTGAATTTTGTCTCGCGAATAATTTTAATAACAATGCTTATAGAGGTAATTTTAATCCTAGGCCTTTTCCTGGAAATTCCTCTAATAACTATGGTGGTTCCTATGGTAATCCTTCTTATAATAATAATAGGAACACCTTCGATCTTGAGAATAACATTACATAATTTATCAATGCTCAAAAAGTTTCAATAGTACGATAGAAGAAAAGTTGAATAAGATTGATGATATGTCTAGAAGCATTGATAGAATTTCTCATGATGTAGAAAATCTCAAGTTGAAAGCTTTTGTGCCTAAGGTTGAAGAATCAATTAAAGCTTTATATGTTTCTATGGATGAAAGCAAGAAAAGAACCGCTATGCTTAGAGCTAAAAGAGAATCTTTAGAAAGAGCATTTTTTAGTGATTGCTTTCATAAAAATGATGAAGATCTTAAAGTGATTGGTGTTTCTTCTATTGATTCCTTGTTTAGTAAAATTAAAATTGATGATAAAGGGACTAAAGAAGAGTCAACTTTAGCTAGAAGGCGTCCCGATAATTTGGAGGGTGAAAATCTTGTTGAAAAAATTGATAAAAGTGGGTTTGGAGAGGTCAAAATTTTAACTAGTGATATGCCCACTCTTTTGGATTACAACGACTTTAATTATGATAGTTGCTCTTTGATTGATTGTATTTCTTTGTTGCAATCCATGATAAATTCATCCCATGCCTATGAACAAAATAAAGCTTTTACTAAACATACTGTTGATGCGATGATGAAAGATTTTGAAGAAAAATTGGAATTAGAGATCGCAATTCCTAGAAAATTACATGATGAATGTGAACCCACCATCAAAGTCAAGATAAAAAATTATGAGTGTTTTGCTTTATGTGAATTGGGTGGTAGCGTTTCCATAGTTCCGAAATCTTTATGTGATGTTCTTGGTCTTACCAATATTGAAGAGTGTTATTTAAACTTGCACTTGGCGGATTCCACTATTAAAAAGCCTTTGGGAAGAATTAATGATGTTCTTATTCTTGCAAATAGGAATTATTGTAACACCCCATGTATTAAGCTATAGTGATCACCCTTTTGATTATGCCATGTCATCATGATTAACAGTGCTTAATCATCATTAGTAACATATCTCATTTCAAATTCAAATTCAATTGGAAATTCAAATTTAAAGTAAAAACAAAAGTTGTTCAAATTTGAAAACTAAAATGTTCATTAAATAGCAAATAATTTGGAGGCAATGATAAAATTGTAACCAACCTTATTGAAATTGGATAAGTGACTTAAACATCCTCAAACAGTGGCTGAAAACAATATTTAATAACCTATTAATTAAATATAAAATAAATATGAAATGATAAATACCCCAAACTAATTTTTGGTGATAGGGTATGTTGCACTGTGATTTATGGACCAGGTCATGTATTTTGCAAAATTCATTTGGGTGCCACACATTTTGCAAAACAGAAACAAAAAAGAAAACAGAAAAGAAGAGAAAAAGAAAAGGCTCACTGTGGCTGGGCTCAAGTCACCCGCGCGGCCCAGCCCACTCCCCTTGCTCGTCCCCTACCTCCCCTGTTCACCGCGCGCCGCTGTCGCCGCGCCCGCACGCCGCGCCCCGGGCCCCCCTTCTCTTCGCTCGACACCGCGCCGTCCCGCGCCCGCCAGTGGGGATAAAGTCCCCCCTCAACCCCTCTGGCTAACCCTAGCCATTCCTCTCCCTCTCCCCCACTCGCTTCCACCTCGCCCGAGCGCCACCGTCGCCGCCGCTCGCCATCATCGCGGCCACCGGCGCCGTCCCGTCCTCCCGAGCTGTCCACGGGCTCTGCCGACGTCCTCTCCTTCTTCCTCGACCTCGCGTCCGAGCCTGAAGCCACGGCGTTGGCCGAATCGAGCCGGTGATCGACGCGGATCGTCGGAGCACCGCAGCCCCATTCGTCGGTTTTCTCTGCGCTACAAAGCCACCAAAGGCCTCCGTGAGCCGCTGCGGTGAGCTTCATCTCTCCTCTCTCTCTCTCTGCTGCTCTTTTTCGAGCCAGAACAACACCGCCTTGGCTTCGCTGCTCCGATTGCCGCCAACGCCGACGAACGGCGTAGAGCAGAGCCGCCCGCACCCTTCCTCCGTGCCCGTCGTGCTCTGGGTGCTCGCAGTAGCCGCCTAGCCGCTCGAAAAACAGCTCAAAAACCCCGCGCCCGTGCTCGACCGAATGGCTTCACCGCTGACCACGATGCCGGCGACTATTCCGGCCGCTCCACGGTCAACCAACCCCACCATTGGATGCGCGTGAGTCTCACGAGGCCGTAGGTGCAAACCACATCGCAAATGGTGCACCACAGCTGAATCTTGAGCTCATCGGAGCTCGCCACCGCGCTCGGGGCTCGCCGGAGCGCTCTCCGGCGGCCGGTCCGACGTGGCGCTGACCTGGCCGCCTCTGGGCCACTGACTGGTGGGCCCAGGGTCACCAGTTGACCCGTTGACCTCGGTCAACGCTGACTGGGCTGGCCCAGTCGCTGACATATCGGGCCCACACCCTGTTAATTAATTAGATTGATTAAGTTAATTAGTTTAACCTAATTACACACTGACGTGTGGGCCCAGTAGTTTAATTAAGTAGATTTAGATTAGTTTTAACTCTGTATAAGCCCACTGTCTATGACAGGTGGGTCCCCCATGTCAGGTTTGAATGGTCAGCCCCTTTGTTGACCGCTGACATCATCTTTTTGTCATGCTGATGTCACCGTTTACTGTTTTGGATAATTCAAATTTAAATAATTAAATAAAATTTAGAAAATCAATTAAACTTTAGAAAATCATATCTTTTAAACCGTAACTCCGCTGAAAATAATTTATATATGAAAGTTGCTCAGAATTTCGATACGAAGCTAAATACGCCGTCCGTATTCCTGTCAGATGCCCCTAGCTAGATGAACATGGAACTTTTTGCCTGTTTTCGATAAATGAATAGTACTTGGCTTTTATAAAATAAATCCAAACAAATTCCTAAAAGAACTAAATGACTTAGACATGTCTTTAGGCAACCCTGCACTGCACGTTAGCATAGCCTGCTCCGTGTTGCTTATGTTTGCCGTGTATTCATTTGTTTCCTCCCCCTCTTCTCTCTCGTTAGACTCCGACGCAGTTCCCGGTACCGACGCAGCTCCGGAGCCCGACGCCACCGTTGACGACCTTGCCCTTGCCGCCGAGCAACCAGGCAAGCACCCCCCCCCTTGAGCATACCGATATCGCCTATTCTTTCTCTCTCATGCTTGCATTAGAATTGCTGCTGCTACTGCTTTACCTATTCTGATGCATAGCTTGTTTATTGTAACCTGCTGTTGATAATTACCTGCATATCCTAAACTGCTTAGTATAGGCTGGGTAGAGACCTATCAGTGACCCCACTTGTCCCGACTGCCCCACTGGATTATCAGAAGACCCGATCAACGGGATTGAAGACCAGGTCCCGGCACCGCACATCATGCCCTTAGTTGTACGCCGCTACTGGGTTACTATGGAGTGCCGAGGGTGATACCTCGTGTAGCACTTCTGATGTTAACTCTGTAGAGTAGCTATTCGATCGTGGTCATTGAGGGTGATTCCTCCTTCACCACTTCTGATAACGATGCCGTCGTACAACACCTCAAGTGTGAACCCGTTGAGGGTGATTCCTCCGAGTTCACCTTGACGGATACATCGAGTAGGAATCCAACGAGGGTGATACCTCAGATTCCCCTGATGTTATGGACACATGGATACTTGGACTATACTATTGTTACTTGGAAAGGCGGGTCGACCCTGAGGGGTACCCGCGTGTGATGTGAAGATGGGTTGCCTGGATGGTGCCCGAGTGAGAATACAAGGCGCGGTCGGGCATTCTTAGCCCTTGCAGCAAGTCCTTGAGATGGGGCGACGGGGTCACATCTTTCGTGAGTCTCTGCTTGTTACCGCAACCCCCAAGGTACTAACGATTTGGATATTTGATTCGAGTGGGCCTCTGGCCCGATAGCACTAACCATCTCGCGGGAATAAATATGGGTACTCTGCATCGTGGCATCAGCCGAAGGTTCTGTCAGACGTCCAGTTCAGCATTGTGGCACGGTCGGATCGTACCGACCATCCGAGGCGGTGCTGGTATCCACCCTGCACACAACGACCCGGAGTGCACAGGGCGATGGCCCAAGACCCCTGAGCGCTTTGGTTGTAGACCGGCGGGGACCTCTCTGCTGAGCTTTAGGTAGGGCTGCGGTGTGTCGTTTGGCCGAGGCCGGGCATGACCCGGAAAAGTGTTTCTGGCCGGAGTTAAGCGAGCGTGGTGGGTAAGTTGGTGCACTCCTGTAGGGAAGAACTAATCTATGCATAGCCGGATCCTCGGTAACGGACACTCGGAGTTGTATCCCGATCGATACAACTAGAATTGGATACTATGGCTCTGGGATTGCTTCTCGCAGGAAGTCGAGAAGGGATCTCTGGACGAGGTTGATGACTGTATTGCTCTGGGATTGCTTTCTCACAGGGAGTCGAGAAAGGATCTCTGGGTGAGTTTGAGGCTTAATGATACTACTACTCTATATTGTACTAATCTACACTCTTCTAATGCTGCAAGACCGTTGAAGATGCTAGTCTTCGATAGGACTAGGCTTTCCCCTCTATTCTGGCATTTCTGCAGCCCAGTCCACATATACAGCCTTCCTTTGATAATGTTGCATATGTAGTGTAGATCCTTGCTTGCTGAGTACTTCGGATGAGTACTTATGGTTGCTTTGCTTTCTTTTTCCCCCATATCCCTTTTGACGCAACCAGATGGCGAAGCCCCGGATACAGCTGCCCCCGCCGACGATCGCTACTACTACCCTGATGGTGGATACTACTATGAGTTGGCCGAAGACCAGGAGTAGGTTCGGAGGGTGCCAGGCAGGAGGCCTGCGCCTTTCGATCGTAGTGTTTTCTTTTGCCCCGCCTTTTAAGGGCCTATCTGTGTATTCTTTTATATATGTACTTAGATATCTGATGCTTCCGCTGACGCTTGTACGCAAGCTTATGTATTCGAGCCCTCGAGGCCCCTGGCTTGTAATATAAAGCTTGTATGACTTTATTTATGTTTTAGAGTTGTGTTGTGATATCTTCCCGTGAGTCCTTAGGCTTGATCATGCGTATTTGCGTGTATGATTAGTGCACGATTGAGCCGGGGGCGTCACAAGTTGGTATCAGAGCCGACTGCCTGTAGGAATCCCCCTTTCCAACTCCTTGGCCGAAGTTGAGTCTAGACTTCAAAAACTGTTTTACTAACTTGGCTGTGTGGGTTACGGGCCCACGTCGCCAATTGGGTGGTATTAGGATCTTTTACTCCTCGACCTTTACTCTGGGACTCTGATCTCTCTCCTATTCGGGTTAAAATTGTACTAACTCCAACATTAGGTTCTCGCGATCACATCCACCCGGTGTTCTGAAATTTCACCCCTTCCTTCAAGATTGCGGGCCAGGTTCTGCTTGCAGGATCCTCTTATCGAGGGCACCCTGTGTTGTCACTTGCAGATTCCTCGCCCCAATAGTTTTCTTCGATGTTGATGTAGCCTTTGCTATGTCATGTTGTTGTAATCCTCACCGCGTGCCTGCACGCCGCCTAGATGTCTAGCCCTCCCCTTTCAACTGTCGTAATGCCGGATTGTAACCAAGTCTATGTGTGGCTTTGAATGTCTGGTGCGAATAAGATGAAGTATCTATTGCCCTTCCTTCTGCTGTGCGTGTTACTTCATGAATCATTCCATACACATGCAGTTTTTCTTGCTAAACTGCCCCTGTTGATTTGGCAAGATGGCTGACGATCCCCCACCTCCACCTTATATTGCCGCAATGATGCAACAGTTTGAATTGAACCGTCAGGTTATGACCGGAATATTGGCCCAGTTCCCTAATCAGAATGCCTAGCAACAGACTGCTCCAATAACTCTGCCAGAATTTGTGTGCCTCAATCCATCCGTTTTCCGCAACTCCACCAATCCTATGGATGCTGATGATTGGCTTCGTGACATCCTGTTTGAGATGGAGTCAGCTAATGTTGCCCCTGACAGTTACGTCACCTTTGCGACATTCCACTTAAAGGGTCCAGCTGCTCAATGGTGGGAAAGCCACAAGGGTATGTTGCCTGCAGAGACTGTAACCACTTGGCAAGAATTTCAGTCAGCTTTTCGTGCACGGTACATACCTCAAGGTCTGATCGACCAGAAGAAGCAGGAGTTCCGCAAACTCTCTTAGGGTAAAATGACTATGGATGAATATCGGAGGAAATTTCTCGAATTGGCCCGCTATGCTGAAGATGACATCTGCACTGACACACGCAAGCAGGAGAAATTCCGTGAAGGACTGCGTACTGATATAAACCTTGCACTTGCTGTCCATGATTGCACAGACTTCGCAACACTAGTCAGCCAATCTTTCCAAGTTGAAACTGCTCTGACTAAATACCAGGAGTCGCTCAAGCGTACTCGAGATGTCGGCTCGTCTTCGGGTCAACCTGTTCAGAAACGACAAGTCTGGATTCCCCACAATGTTTACCACCGACCTGCGCCAACACCAAGGCCGTCATATGTTGCACCTCATCTGCCTCCGCCACTGAGACAGCTAACGATTCTTGGTGTACAATCCAATGTTGTGGCTCCATCCCATAACGATCACAATGTATCTTGTCCTCCTGTTGGTCGTATGAAGAGTTGTCGAAACCGCCGATTCAGAAACCGTAATATCTTACCGTCTGCTGTTGTACTTGGCCATGCCAATCACGTCAATGCTAAAAAGGCTCAGAAGGAACCGACTATCGTGCTGGGAACACTCTCTGTGAATTCAGTACCAGCCTCTGTTCTCTTTGATTCAGGAGCATCGCATGCTTTTGTATCCCAACAATTTGCTCAGTCACATGAGTTATACCTGGAAGAATTACCCACTCCTCTAATGGTTCAATCCCCGAGATCCAAGTGGCAAACCACAATGCTAAGCCCTCACAACCACATCGAGATTGGAGGTCTACTTTTTCCGGTTTCTCTCATTGTACTTGGACCTTCCGACATAGACATCATTCTCGGTATGGACTGGTTAATAGCCCATAATGCTTTGATTGATTGTGCTACTAAGACAGTCCAGCTCACTCACCCTTCTGGCCAGACAGTCAAATACTCAGCCCGAATAGCTCAGGATGCTGAGACTCAAATATATGTTCTGAATGCATTGAATGCCTCACCTCTTGAAGGCATCAAGAATGTTCCAGTTGTTCATGATTTTCAAGATGTCTTTCCAGAAGAACTTCCAGGAATACTGCCTGCTAGAGCTGTCGAGTTTGTCACTGACTTGAAACCAGGCACAACTCCTATTGCGAAGCGTCCTTATAAGATGCCTCCGCACCACCTTCTTGAACTTAAGGAGGAAATCGACAAGTCACTTAAGAAGGGTTTCATCCGCCCCAGTTCCTCTGCTTGGGGAGCACCTTCACTCTTCGTTAAGAAGAAGGATGGAACTAACCGATTGGTTCAGGATTACCGGCCCATTAACCAAGCAACAATTCAGAACAAATATCCGCTTCCCCGGATCAATGATTTGTATGATCAACTTGCTGGATCATCGGTGTTTTCTAAACTCGACTTGAGGTTGGGTTATCATCAGATCCGTGTTCGTGAAGAGGATATTCCCAAGACTGCATTTGTTACTCGCTATGGCTCCTACGAGTACACGGTCATGTCCTTCGGCTTAACCAATGCTCCAGCAACTTTCTCCCGTCTGATGAATTACATCTTCATGGATTACCTCGACAAATTTGTCGTGGTATATCTGGATGATATTCTGGTTTATTCGAAGAATAAAGAAGAACATGCTGAACACCTCCGTCTTGTACTGGAAAGGCTCCGAGAACACCAGTTGTATGCCAAGTATTCCAAATGTGAATTTTGGCTTTCTGAAGTAACTTACCTTGGTCATGTGATTTCCAAGGATGGAATTGCTGTTAACCCAGAACGAGTTCAGGCTATTCTTGACTGGACTCCTCCAAAGAACGTCAAGCAAGTCAGAAGTTTTCTCGGCCTTGCAAGTTATTACCGTTGTTTTGTCGAGAATTTTTCAAAGATTGCTAAGCCTTTGACTGATCTGCTTCACAAAGGCGTTAAGTTTGAATGGACAAAAAAATGTCAGGAAAGTTTCCAGACACTCAAAGACAAGCTGACATCTGCCCCAGTACTTGCTCCACCAGATTCTCGCAAAGATTTTGTGATCTATTGTGATGCATCCCGTGAAGGATTAGGCTGTGTCCTAATGCAAGAGCGTAAAGTGATTGCCTATGGCTCTCGTCAGTTGCGCCCACATGAAGAGAATTATCCGGTGATCTAGAACTAGCTGTTGTCATCTATGCACTGCAGTTGTGGCGACATTACCTTCTCGGTAATCGTTGCGAGATCTACACGGATCATAAAAGTCTGAAGTACTTGTTCACTCAGCCATCTCTAAACCTCCGTCAGCAAAGATGGATGGAGGCCATTGCGGACTATGATTTGGGTATTTCCTATACCCCTGGCAAGGCTAACGTGATGGCTGATGCCTTAAGCCGCAAGTCCTATTGCGACAACCTCATGGTTAGGCGAGCTCAACCACGTCTTTTTGAAGAACTGTGCAAGCTGAATCTGCGTATTGTTCCACAGGGTTCTCTTAATAACCTTGTGATACAACCAGATCTTGAGAAATCTGTTAAGAATGCGCAAGCTAAAGATGCTGAAATTGATCTGATGAAGAAAAATCTTCACCTTGAAAAGTACAGGGATTTCTCGCTGTCTGAAGATGGAACCTTGTATTTCAGAGACCGCATCGTGGTACCTCGCTTCAAGCTTATGACTGATAAGGTCATGAAGGAGGCACATGACACACCATTGTCTATTCATCCGGGTAGCACCAAGATGTATCGTGATCTCCGTCAAAGGTACTGGTAGTCTAAAATGAAGCAGGATATTGCTCAGTACATTGCTGAATGTGATGTGTGTCGTCGCGTTAAAATAGAACATCAGAAGCCTGCCGGAATTCTGCAACCACTTCCTATTCCGTTGTGGAAATGGGATAAGGTTCAGATGGATTTCATTACTGGCCTTCCCAGGTCACAGAAGGGACACGATGCTATTCTTGTCGTCGTCGACCAACTTTCCAAAGTTGCACACTTTCTGCCTGTCAAAGAGACGATCACTGCTAGTCAGTTAGCAGAATTATATATCTCCAGAATTGTATCACTCCACGGTATTCCGAAGGAGATCAGTTGGACCGTGGCGGCCTTTTCACTTCAAAGTTCTGGGAAAGTTTCCAAGAAGCTATGGGAACTCATATTACCTGGAGTTCAGCTTATCACCCCCAATCCCAAGGCCAAGTTGAGTGAGTCAATCAAGTGCTTGAAGACATGCTTCGAGCTTGTGTCATTTCTTTCGGCAAGAAGTGGGAAGAATCTCTTCCTTATGCTGAGTTCTCTTATAACAACAGCTATCAAGCCAGCTTGAAAATGGTCCCCTTCGAAGTTCTATATGGACGTAAGTGTCGAACCCCTCTGAATTGGTCAGAAACTGGGGAACAACCGCTCGTGGGTCCAGATATTATTCAACACGCCGAAGAACAAGTCCGTATTGTCCGAGAAAATCTTATGGCGGCTCAGGACCACAAGAAGAGCAACTATGATCGCAAATGATGGGGTTTGACTTATCAACCCGGTGATCAAGCTTATCTTCGTGTCACTCCTATGAAGGGCACTCACCATTTCAGAATCAAGGGCAAGTTAGCTCCACGCTACATTGGTCCTTTTCGCATTATTGCTAGACGTGGTCAGGTGGCATATAAATTGGAGTTGCCACCGCAATTCTCTCATATCCACGACGTCTTCCATGTGTCACAACTTCATAAATGCTTCAAGGAGTCTCTGCACAGAGCAGTGGATCACGAAATGCTCGAATTGCAAGATGATCTTTCTTATAAGGAGCATCCAATCCACATTCTCGATGAAGCTGAACGTCGGACCCGTCAGAAGGTTACCAAGTTCCTCAAAGTGAAGTGGTAAAATCATACTAAAGATGAAGCCACTTGGGAACGCGAGGATAATCTTCGTGCGGAATACCCCGAACTTTTTCCTTCTACCTCTTAATTCTCGGGACGAGAATTCTTGTTAGTGGAGGAGATTTGTAACACCCCATGTATTAAGCTACAGTGATCACCCTTTTGATTATGCCATGTCATCATGATCAACAGTGCTTAATCATCATTAGTAACATATCTCATTTCAAATTCAAATTCAATTGGAAATTCAAACTTAAAGTAAAAATAAAAGTTGTTCAAATTTGAAAACTAAAATGTTCATTAAATAGCAAATAATTTGGAGGCAATGATAAAATTGTAACCAACCTTATTGAAATTGGATAAGTGACTTAAACATCCTCAAATAGTGGCTGAAAACAATATTTAATAACCTATTAATTAAATATAAAATAAATATGAAATGATAAATACCCCAAACTAATTTTTGGTGATAGGGTATGTTGCACTGTGATTTATGGACCAGGTCATGTATTTTGCAAAATTCATTTGGGTGCCACACATTTTCCAAAACAGAAACAAAAAAGAAAACAGAAACAGAAAAGAAGAGAAAAAGAAAAGGCTCACTGTGGCTGGGCTCAAGTAACCCGCACGGCCCAGCCCACTCCCCTCGCTCGTCCCCTACCTCCCCTGTTCACCGCGCGCCGCTGTCACCGCGCCGCGCCCCCCCCCCCCTTCTCCTCGCTCGACACCGCGCCGTCCCGCGCCCGCCAGTGGGGATAAGGTCCCCCCCTCGACCCCTCTGGCTAACCCTAGCCATTCCCCTCCCTCTCCCCCACTCGCTTCCACCTCACCCGAGCGCCACCGTCGCCGCCGCTCGCCATCATCGCGGCCACCGGCGCCGTCCCGTCCTCCCGAGCTGTCCACGGGCTCCGTCGACGTCCTCTCCTTCTTCCTCGACCTCGCGTCCGAGCCCGAAGCCACGTCGTTGGCCGATCTAAGCCGGTGATCGACGCGGATCGCCGGAGCACCGCAGCCCCGTTCGTCGGTTTTCTCTGCGCTACAAAGCCACCAAAGGCCGCCGTGAGCCACTGCGGTGAGCTTCATCTCTCCTCTCTCTCTCTGCTGCTCTTTTCCGAGCCCGAACAACGCCGCCTTGGTTCCGCTGCTCCGGTTGCCGCCAACGCCGATGAACGGCGCAGAGCAGAGCCGCCCGCACCCTTCCTCCGTGCCCGTCGTGCTCTGGGTGCTCGCAGTAGCCGCCTAGCCGCGTAGCCACTCGAAAAACGGCTCAAAAACCCCGCGCCCGTGCTCGACTAAATGGCTTCGCCGCTGACCACGACACCGGCGACTATTCCGGCCGCTCCATGGTCAACCAACCCCACCATTGGATGCGCGCGAGTCTCACGAGGCCGTAGGTGCAAACCACGTCGCAAATGGTGCACCACAGCTGAATCCCGAGCTCGCCGGAGCTCGCCACCGCGCTCGGGGCTCGCCGGAGCGCTCTCCGGCGGCCGGTCCGATGTGGCGCTGACCTGGCCGCCTCTGGGCCACTGACTGGTGGGCCCAAGGGCCCCCAGTTGACCCGTTGACCTCGGTCAACGCTGACTGGGCTAGCCCAGTCGCTGACATATGGGGCCCACACCCTGTTAATTAATTAGATTGATTAAGTTAATTACTTTAACCTAATTACACACTGACGTGTGGGCCCAGTAGTTTAATTAAGTAGATTTAGATTAGTTTTAACTCTGTATAAGCCCACTGTCTACGACAGGTGGGTCCCCCATGTCAGGTTTGACTGGTCAGCCCCTCTGTTGACCGCTGACGTCATCTTTTTGTCATGCTGACGTCACCGTTTACTGTTTTGGATAATTCGAATTTAAATAATTAAATAAAATTCAGAAAATCAATTAAACTTTAGAAAATCATATCTTTTATACCGTAACTCCGATGAAAATAATTTATAGACGAAAGTTGCTCTGAATTTCGATACGAAGCTGAATATGCCGTCCGTATTCCTGTCAGATGCCCCTAGCTAGATGAACATGGAACTTTTTGCCTGTTTTCGATAAATGAATAGTGCCTGGCTTTTATAAAATAAATCCAAACAAATTCCTAAAATAACTAAATGACTTAGACATGTCTTTAGGCAACCCTGCACTGCACGTTAGCATAGCCTCCTCCATGTTGCTTATGTTTGCCGTGTATTCATTTGTTTCCTCCCCCTCTTCTCTCTCGTTAGACTCTGACGTAGTTCCCGATACCGACGCAGCTCCGGAGCCCGATGCCACCGTTGATGACCTTGCCCTTGCCACCGAGCAACCAGGCAAGCACCCCCCCTTGAGCATACCGATATCGCCTATTCTTTCTTTCTCATGCTTGCATTAGAATTGCTGCTGCTACTGCTTTACCTATTCTGATGCATAGCCTGTTTATTGTAACCTGCTGATGATAATTACCAGCATATCCTAAACTGCTTAGTATAGGCTGGGTAGAGACCTATCAGTGACCCCACTTGTCCCGACTGCCCCGCTGGATTATCACAAGACCCGATCAACGGGATTGAAGACCAGGTCCCGGCACCGCACATCACCCCCTTAGTTGTACGCCGCTACTGGGTTACTATCAAGTGCCGAGGGTGATACCTCGTGTAGCACTTCTGATGTTAACTCTGTAGAGTAGCTATTCGGTCGTGGTCATCGAGGGTGATTCCTCCTTCACCACTTTCGATAACGACGCCATCGTACAACACCTCAAGTGCGAACCCATTGAGGGTGATTCCTCCGAGTTCACCTTGACGGATACATCGAGTAGGAATCCAATGAGGGTGATACCTCGGATTCCCCTGATGTTATGGACACACGGATACTTGGACTGTACTATTGTTACTTGGAAAGGCGGGTCGACCCTGAGGGGTACCCGCGTGTGATGTGAAGACGGGTTGCCTGGATGGTGCCCGAGTGAGAATACGAGGCGCGGCCGGGCATTCTTAGCCCTTGCAGCAAGTCCTCGAGACAGGGCGACGGGGTCACATCTTTCGTGAGTCTCTGCTTGTTACCACCACCCCCAAGGTACTAACGATTTGGATATTTGATTCGAGTGGGCCTCTGGCCCTATAGCACTAAGCATCACGCGGGAATAAATATGGGTACTCTTCATCGTGGCATCAGCTGAAGGTTCTGTCAGACGTCTAGTTCAGCATTGTGGCACGGTCGGATCGTACCGACCGTCCGAGGCGGTGCTGGTATCCACCCTGCACACAACGACCCGGAGTGCACAGGGCGATGGCCCAAGACCCCTGAGCGCTTAGGTTGTAGACCGGCGGGGACCTCTCTGCTGAGCTTTAGGTAGGGCTGCGGTGTGTCGTTTGGCCGAGGCCAGGCATGACCCGGAAAAGTGTGTCCGGCCGGAGTTAAGCGAGCGTGGTGGGTAAGTTGGTGCACCCCTGCAGGGAAGAACTAATCTATGCATAGCCGGATCCTCGGTAACGGACACTCGGAATTTTATCCTGATCGATACAACTAGAATTGGATACTATGGCTCTGGGATTGCTTCTCGTAGGGAGTCGAGAAGGGATCTCTGGACGAGGTTGATGACTGTATGGCTCTGGGATTGCTTTCTCGCAGGGAGTCGAGAAAGGATCTCTGGGTGAGTTTGAGGCTTAATGATACTACTACTCTATACTATACTAATCTACACTCTTCTAATGCTGCAAGACCATTGAAGATGCTAGTCTTCGATAGGACTAGGCTTTCCCCTCTATTCTGGCATTTCTGCAGCCCAGTCCACATATACAGCCCTCCTTTGATAATGTTGCATATGTAGTGTAGATCCTTGCTTGCTGAGTACTTCGGATGAGTACTCACGGTTGCTTTGCTTTCTTTTTCCCCCATATCCATTTTGACGCAACCAGATGGCGGAGCCCCGGATACAGCTGCCCCCGCCGACGATCGCTACTACTACCCTGATGGTGGATACTACTACGAGTTGGCCGAAGACCAGGAGTAGGTTTGGAGGGTCCCAGGCAGGAGGCCTGCGCCTTTCGATCGTAGTGTTTTCTTTTGCCCCGCCTTTTAAGGGCCTATCTCTGTATTCTTTTATATCTGTACTCAGACATCTGATGCTTCCGCTGACGCTTGTACGCAAGCTTATGTATTCGAGCCCTCGAGGCCCCTGGCTTGTAATATAAAGCTTGTATGACTTTATTTTTGTTTTAGAGTTGTGTTGTGATATCTTCCCATGAGTCCTTAGGCTTGATCATGCGTATTTGCGTGTATGATTAGTGCACGATTGATCCGGGGGCGTCACAATTATGTGCCCATAGATTTTATTGTTCTTGATATTGATTGCAATCCGTCTTGCCCAATTATACTTGGTAGACCGTTTTTACGTACTATTGGTGACGTGATTGATATGAAAGAAGGCAATATTAAATTTAAATTTCCACTAAGGAAGGGTATGGAACACTTCCCTAGAACAATAATGAAGCCACGATATGAATCAATCATGAGGGCATCCTACGGATCTAGAAATAAAGATGACAATACTTGAATCTATGCTTTATGCCTAGCTAGGGGCGTAAAACGATAGCGCTTGTTGGGAGGCAACCCAATGAATAAAATTTGTTTTTGCCTTTCTGTTCTTGAGTGTTTTCACAATTATGCCTCTGTTATGATTGTGTTTTTTATGTTTTAATTAGTGTTTGTGCCAAGTAAAGCCTTTGGGATAGCTTTAGTGATAGTTGATTTGATCTTGTTGGAAAACAGAAACTTTTCCGTCCAGTGAAATAATTGTCTAAAATCAGAGAAGCGACTAAAAATTCTGATTTTTTACACAATATTTATATACAAATTGCCTCTGTTGTCCTAATTTTTCAGAATTTTTGTAGTTATAGAAGAATAAGAACAATTCGCATCTTTGCAACTGTTCTGTTTTTGACAGATTCTGTTTTCTTTGCATTGTGTGCTTATTTTGATGAATCTATGGTTTGTATCGGGGGGTATAAGCCATGGTAAAGTTAGAATACAGTAGATATAATGCAATAAAATATTTGAATTGGTTTTATACAGTACTTAAAGTAAAGGTTGGTTTTCTTATACTAACGGATCTCACGAAGGTTTTGTTGAGTTTTGTGTGATTGAAGTTTTCAAGTTTTGGGTGAGATCACGATGGATGAAGGAATAAGGAGTAAGAAGAGCCTAAGCTTGGGGATGCCCCATGGCACCCCAAGCCATTATCCAAAGAGAAACAAGCAACTAAGCTTGGGGATGCCCCCGAGTGGCATCCCCTCTTTCTTCTAACGACCATCGGTATTTTACTTGGAGCTATATTTTTATTCGTCACATATTGTGAGTTTTGCTTGGATCGTCTTGTGTTATATGAGTCTTTGCTTGTTTTGCTTTTTATTTTGTGTCATCTATCCTTGCTGAAAACACCTATTTGAGAGAGCCAAAATTATGCTATGATTTGTTAGAATTGCTCTATATGCTTCACTTAAATTTTTTGAGCTATGGAATTGCTCTAGTGCTTCACTTATATCTTTTTTAGCACGGTGTGCTTTAATATTTTTGAAGAAATGCTCTCATGCTTCACTTAGATTAATTTGATAGTTAGTAATTTTGAAGAAATTCTCTCATGCTTCATGTATATTATTTTGAGAAAAGAAAATTTTATGCTCATGTTCTTCACTTAGATTTGTTTGAGCTATCAAAAGCAACATATGAAATTAGTCCCAAAGTGATAGATATTCAAGAGGGATATAATAAAAACTTTCATGAAGATCATTGGACAAAATAAACTTGATTCTTTGTAATAGTTTTGCGATATGATGATATAATATGTGAGTCATGTTGATGAATAATTGTGCTTTAGTAAGAATATTGGTGTTAAGGTTTGTGATTCCCTATGCAAGGACGAAAGTCAATAGTTATGCAATGAAATTATATCCTACTTGTGGTGCATTATTCGGTGTTAGTTATGCTTAATGCTCGCTTATGAGATTTTTCGTTTCTTGGTTGGATGCTTCTCAATCTTTTTGCTAGCCTTCACTTGTACTAAGTAGGAATACTACTTGTGCATCCAAAATCCTTAAACCTAGTTTTGCCATATGAGTCCACTATACCTACCTATATGCGGTATTTATGTGCCGTTCTAAGCAAATTTGTATGTGCCATCTCTAATTTTCAAAATAAATTTCCTTTTTGTGTGCACGTACCGCTCATCAAACAGTAGGGGGTGGCTGATATTTTTCCATGCTAGATGTGTTATTCTCAAGATGAGTGTTTATTCACTTGTCATTGCACGAGAGTACGGCAAAGGTATTAGGGATGCCCAGTCCCGAAATGATAAATGAATTTACTTTATGTTGTCAAATAATAAATTCCTTGGAAAGTGTTGGTATGGACGGTACCCGTGGATACGGCTAGCCGTGGAATGTGAAAGTATGGTGGAAAAATGAATAAACTTTATTTTCTATTTGGGAACCGCCTATGATATATCTAGCATGGAAAGTATTGGGAACTACTTGATCATTTTCGTTGACAGGAAAAGCATGCCACCCAAAATGTTTTATCTCTATTTTTTTCGCTTTGAGCTCTGGCACCTCTACAAATCCCTACTTCCCTCTGCGAAGGGCCTTTCTATTTACTTTATGCATTTTTATTTTATTTGAGTATCCATCTTCTCTTATAAAGCACCAACTAAGGGGCACTATGATCGTACTTGAGCATTGGGTATAGCTAATATGCGAGTGTGTTTCATGAATGGATCAATGATTGAGCATAATGGGCTAGGCATAACTTGCTTTAGTGTTGATATTTTGAAAGACATGGTTGCTTGTTGATATGCTTGAGTATTGGAATCTTCATGTCAAAACTAGACTATTGCTTTGAGTCATATTATGGCAAATTATTCACATGGCATACCGAAAGGCACCTACTAGTAAAATGGTTAATTCGGTTAAAGAAATTAGCATTTTGAGTGAAAAAGTTGATGCACTTATGAAATTGGTTGCTAGTAAAAATTCTCCTATTGATCTTAATGATGTGCCTTTGTCTACTTTGATTGAGCAAAATAATGATTCCGTAGATGTGAATTTTGTCTCGCGAAACCATTTTAGTAATAATTCTTACAGAGCTAATTTTAATCCTAGGCCTTTTCCTGGAAATTCCTCTAATAATTATGGCAATTCCTATGGTAATTCTTCCAATAATAATAATAGATGCCCTCTGATCTTGAGAGTAATATTAAAGAATTTATTAATGTACAAAAAGTTTTCAACACTACGATAGAAGAAAAGTTGAGTAAGACTGATGATATGTCTAGAAGCATTGATATAATTTCTCATGATGTAGAAAATCTGAATACTAAAGTTTTTCCACCCAAGGTTGATGTTAATGAATCAATTAAAGCTTTATATTTCTCTATGGATGAAAGTGAGAAAAGAACCGCTATGCCTAGAGCTAAAAGTGAATTTTTAGAAAGAGCGTTTTCTACCGATTGCTTTCTTAATAATGATGAAGATGTTAAGATGATTGGTGTTTCTTCTATTGATTCCTTGTTTAGTAATGTTAAAATTAATGATGAGAGAACTGAAGAAGAGTCAACTTTAGCTAGAAGGCGTCCTCATAATTCGGAGGGTGAAAATCTTGTTGAAAAAATTGATAAAAGTGGGTTTGGAGAGGTCAATACTTTAACTAGTGATGTACCCACTCTTACAAAGACTTTAATTATGATAGTTGTTCTTTGATTGAGTGTATTTCTTTGTTGCAATCCATGATAAATTCACCCAATGCCTATGAACAAAATAAAGCTTTTACTAAACATATTGTGGATGCCATGCTAAAAGCTTTAGAAGAAAAACTGGAGTTAGAGATTTCAATTCCTAGAAAATTATATGATGAATGGGAACCTACCATTAAAGTCAAGATCAAAAATTATGAGTGCAATGCTTTATGTGATTTGGGTGCTAGTGTTTCCACAATTCCGAAATCTCTATGTGATGTGCTTGGTTTTACCAATATTGAAGAATGCTCTCTTAATTTGCACTTGGTGGATTCTACTATTAAAAAGCCTTTGGGAAGAACTAATGATGTCTTATACGTCTCCAACGTTTCTATAATTTTTGCTTGTTCCATGCTGTTATATTATCATTCTTGGATGGTTTACAATCATTTTATAGCAACTTTATATCATTTTTTGGGACTAACCTATTGACATAGTGCCCAGTGCTAGTTGCTATTTTTTGCTTGTTTTTTACTTCGCAGAAAATCAATACCAAACGAAGTCCAAACGCAGTGAAACTTTTTGGAGATTTTTCTGGACCAAAAGGAACAACTTGGGCCAAAGAAGTACTAGAGTGGTGCCCCGAGGGGGGCACAACTCACCTGGGCGCCTGGGGGCCCAGGCGTGCCCTGTTGGGTTGTGCCCACCTCGGTGGCCTCCCACGCCGCCTCTTTGCTCTATAAATACCCCAATATTCCAAAAACCCTAGGGGAGTCGACGAAACACAATTCCAGCCGTCGCAAGTTCCAGAAACACTAGATCCAATCTAGACACCATCACGAAGGGGTTCATCATCCTCATTGGTGCCTCTCCGATGATGTGTGAGTAGTTCATTGTAGACCTTCGGGGTTGTAGTTAGTAGCTAGATGGCTTCCTCTCTCTCTTTTGATTCTCAATACAATGGTCTCTTGGAGATCTATTTGATGTAACTCTTTTTGCGGTGTGTTTGTTGGGATCTGATGAACTTTGAGTTTATGATCAGATCTTTTAATCCACGAAAGTTATTTGAGTTTCTTTGATCTCTTATATGCATGATTACTTATAGCCTTGTATTTCTTCTTCGAATCTTTGGTTTAGTTAGGCCGACTAGATCGATTTTTCTTGCCATGGGAAGAGGTGCTTTGTGATGGGTTCGGTCGTGCGGTGTTCTTTCCCAGTGACGGAAGGGGCAGCAAGACACTTTTTTATTGTTGCCATTAAGGATAACAAGATGGGGTCTATTCCTACATGAATAGATCTTGTCTACATCATGTCATCGTTCTTATTGCATTACTCTGTTTTTCCATGAACTTAATACATGATCATTGCCTTGGAGTAATAGTAGTAGATGCAGGCAGGAGTCGGTCTACTAATCTTGGATGTGATGCCTATATACATGATCATTGCCTTGGATATCGTCATAATTATTTGTTCTTCTATCAATTGCCCAACAGTAATTTGTTTACCCACCGTATGCTATTTTTCTCGAGAGAAGCCACTAGTGAAATCTACGGCCCCCGGGTCTATTCTTCTTTATATTTGCTCTCCAATCTATTATTTGCCACTTTTATTTTCAGATCTATTATTCTAAAAACCCAAAAATACCTTGTTGCACTTTTTTGCTACTTCTTTTATTTCGCGTTTATTCGAGATCTATTTATCCAATCTATCATAATTTTTATCCCGTCAACTTGACAATTTCTGGCGCCGTTAACCGTTGAGGGATTGACAACCCCTCCTAATCGTCGGGTTGCAAGTATTTGTTCTTTGTGTGCAGATATCGTTTACATAGTGTTGCTTGGTTCTCCTACTGGATTGATACCTTGGTTTCATAACTGAGGAAAATACCTGCCGTAGCTGTGCTGCATCATCCCTTCTTCTTTGGGGAAATACCGACGTTGTTCAAGCGACATCAATGTCCTTATTCTTGCAAATATGAATTATGTGCCCATAGACTTTATTGTTCTTGATATTAATTGCAATCCGTCTTGTCCTATAATACTTGGTAGACCGTTTGTGCGAACTATAGGTGTTGTGATTGATATGAAAGATGAGAATATTAAATTTCAGTTTTCTCTAAAGAAGGGTATGGAACACTTCCCTAGAACTAAAATTAGACCACCATATGAGTAAATCATGAGGGCAACCTATGGGACAAGAACGAAAGATGACAATATTTGAATCTATGCATTATGCCTAGCTAGGGGCATAAAATAATAGCGCTTGTTGGGAGGCAACCCAATGAATAAAATTTATTTTTCTCTTTGTCTTTCTGTTCTTGATTGTTTGCACAATTATGCTACTGTTATGATTGTGTTTTTATGTTTTAATTAGTGTTTATGCCAAGTAAAGCCTTTAGGATCATGTTGGGTGATAGTTAATTTGATCTTGTTGGAAAACAGAAACTTTTGCATCCAGTAGCACAATTGTTAAAATTCACATAAACAACCAAAACTTCTGAATGTTTTACAAAAGATTTATATACAAATTTCCTACGTTGTCCTAATTTTTCAGAATTTTTGGAGTTACATAAGTATAAGTAAAATTCACGTCTTTACAGACTGTTCTGTTTTTGACAGATTCTGTTTTCGTTGCATTGTGTGCTTATTTTGATGAATCTATGGATTGTATCGCGGGGGGGGGGGGGGGGGGGGGGGGGGGGGGGGGGGGGGGGGGGGGGGGGGGGGGGGGGGGTGGGGGGGGGGGGGTGGGGGATCATCCATGGTAAAGTTAGAATACAGTATGTATAATGCAATAACAAAATAGGAATGAGTTTGCAACAGTACTTAAAGTAAGGATTGGTTTTTTTATACTAATGGATCTCACGAATGTTTTTTGTTGAGTTTTGTGTGATTGAAGTTTTCAAGTTTTGGGTGAGATCACGATGGATGAAGGAATAAGGAGTGTCAAGATCCTAAGCTTGGGGATGCCCCATGGCACCCCAAGGTAATATTCATGGAGTACCAAGCAACTAAGCTTGGGGATGCCCCGGAAGGCATCCCCTCTTTCTTCTAACGACCATCGGTAATTTTACTTAGAGCTATATTTTTATTCGTCACATATCATGAGTTTTGCTTGGATTGTCTTGTATTATATGAGTCTTTGCTTGTTTTGCTTTTTAGTTTGTCACAATAATCCTTGCTGGACACACCTATTTGAGAGAACCATAATTATGCTACGATTTGTTAGAATTGCTCTATGTGCTTCACTTAAATTTTTTGAGCTATGTAACTCTTCTATGTGCTTCACTTATATCTTTTTGAGCACGGTGATGCTTTAATTTTAAAGAAATATCCTCTCATTGCTTCACTTATATGATTTTGAGAGATGAAAATTATTTTGAAGAAATATTTGTGCTCTCGTTCTTCACTTAAATTTGTTTGAACGCTTTGTTAGTAGCAATGGTAATATACGAAACTAGTCCCAAAGTGATAGATATTCAAGAGGGATATAATAAAAACTTTCATGAAGATCATTGGATATTAAAAACTTGATTCCTTGCAATAGTTTTGAGATATGATGATAATAATATGTGAGTCATGTTAATGAGTAATTATGCCTTAGTAAGAATATTGGTGTTAAGGTTTGTGATTCCCTATGCAAGCACGAAAGTCAATAGTTATGCAATGAAGTTACATCCTACTTATGGTGCATTATTCGGTGTTAGTTATGTTTAATGCTCTTTTATGATAGTTTTTGTTTCTTGGTTGGTCGCTTCTCAATCTATTTGCTAGCCTTCATTTGCACCAAGTGGGAATACTACTTCTACATCCAAATCCTTAAACCCAAAGTTGTGCCACATGAGTCCACCATACCTACCTATATGCGGTATATTCGTGCCGTTCCAAGTAAATTTGTATGTGCCAACTCTAATGTTCAAAATAAATTTCCCTTTTGTGTGCCCGTACCACTCATGAAGCGGCAGGGGGTGGCCAATATTTTCCATGCTAGATATTTTATTCTCAAGATGAGTGTTTATTCACCTGTCATTGCACGAGAGTGTGGCAAAGGTAACAGGGATGCCCAGTCCCGAAATGGAAAAAAAATATTTATGTTGTTTAATAATAAATTCCTTGGAAAATGTGGGTATGGAAGGCACCCGTGGATACGGCTAGCCATGGATTGTGAAAGAATGGTGGAAAAAGGAATAAACTTTATTTCCTGTTTGGGAACCGCCTATGATCTATCTAGCATGGAAAGTATTGAGAATTCTCGGTCATTTTCGTTGAAGGGAAAAACATGGCACTCAAAATAATTTTATCTCTCAATTTAAGCTTTGAGCTCTGGCACCTCTACAAATCTCTTCTTCCCTCTGTGAAGGGCCTATCTATTTACTTTATGCAACTTTTATTTTTATTGAGTCTCCATCTTCTCTTATAAAGCACCAACTAGGGAACACTATGTAACACCCCATGTCATTAGCCACAGTAATCACTTTTGATAATGACAAGTCAGCATGATTAACAGTGCCTAATCATCATTTGCATCATATTGCATTTCAGCTCCTAGTTCAAACTTCAAATAAAATTAAAAGTGGAAAATAAAAGTTACTCAAAGCAGAAACTAAAATGTTCATTAGGTGACAAATATTCTAGAGGCAATGCTAAAATTGTAACCAACAGTAAATAAATTAATTAAGTGACTCAAACAACCTCAAACAGTGGCTGAAAACAATATTTAATAACCTTTTTATTAATCAAAAGATTAATATGAAATGATAAATATCCCAAACTATTTTTTGGTGATAGGGTATGTTGCACTGTGATTTACGGACCAGGTCATATATTTTACAAAATCCATTTGGGTGCCAAACAATTAACAAAACAGAGTTAAACAAAAAACAGAAAAGGAAAAAGGAAAAATAGAAAGAGGCCTAAAGCTACTGTGCACTCGGGCCTGCCTGCTACAGCCAGCGACCCAGCCCACCCCGCGCCATCCCCCACCTCCCGCACTGCTCACTGCCTCGCTGTCGAACACCTCGCACGCGCCCGCGCGCACGCACCCGGCCCCCCTCGCTCGCCGCTCGACAACGCATCGCCGCGCGTGATGAGGATAAGAGCGACCCCCTCGACCCCTCGGACGAGCCCTAGAACCACAACTCCCCTCCCCTCGCCTTCTTTCACCTCACCCGAGCGCCGTCGTCGCCCACGCGCTCTGCGGCCTCCCCGCCACCTGAGACCGCACCAGGAGCACCGCCTACGTCGACCATGTCGACTACGAGGACGCGCTCGAGTTCGGCGCCCCACAACGGCCGCGTCGCGCCCATCCCATTCCTCGGATCGCCGCCGCTGCACCGCCTCGACCCACGCCGCCCCGAGCTCCCCTGACTTCCCCGGGCCTTCTATGGAACGTCAGTGAGCCCCCGCATCGATCCCCTCCTCTCCCTGCTTTTTGCCTCGCTCGTAGCCGCCGCTCCCTTCTTGCCCGAACGCGCCGCCGCGTAGCTCGCTGCCGGCGTGGCCACGGTGACCTAATGGTCCCGTGCGTACCGCCAACGCACTCGCCGCACCGCATAGGCCTCGCCTAGTCTTTCACCTCGCCCATTTATGCGCCGTGTCATCGTGCTCGACCATCGCCCGAAACGGCCGCTGCCGACGTGCTCGCTGCCATCAGCTCCGGCCTCCCCAGCTCCAATCACCGCCACCACTCGATGCGCGACAGCCTCAGCTTTCGAACGCCGCAAGAATCGTCCGATTTGATGCACCGTAGACGATTTCCGGCCAACTCCGGCGTGGATCCGCCGCTGGAGAGGTCGCCGGCGCGTCTCCGGCCGCCGCGCCGACGTGGCCGGTGGGCCCCGCCCATGGGCCACTGACTGTGGGGCCCCACGGGCCCCTTTGACCCCGTTGACCTGGGTCAACGCTCACGTGGCCGCCCCTGTCTCGCTGACATGCGGGCCCCACCCCATTAAATGTTTATTAATAATAAATAAAACTGATAATTAATTAATTAGTTAATTAGTATATTAACCACCCACTGACTGCTGGGCCCCACCTGCTAATTAGGTTAATTAAAATTAAACTAACTCTGTTAATTAGCTGAGTCACTGACATGTGGGTCCCACTGGACCCACCTGTCAGGTTTGACCCTGGTCGGCCGGGTTTGACTTGCTGACGTCATGGTGATGCCATGCTGACGTCATCAGACACTATTCTGGATAATGTTGATTTAAAATAATTAAATAAATTCAGAAAATGATTAAAACTTTAGAAAATCATATAAAATAATCCGTAACTCCGATGAAAATAATTTATATATGAAAGTCGCTCAGAATTTTGATACGAATCTGAATACGCCCTTCGTATTCCTGTCAGATGCCCCTAGCTAGATGAACATGGAACTTTTAGACCGATTTCAATAAATGAATAGTGCCCAATTTTAATGAAATAAATCCAAATAAATTCCTAAATTAACTAAATCATTTAGTTAGGCAGTAGAACACCTCTGCATAGCATTTAGACATGTCATACATATTGTTTGCATTTTTGCCGTGAATTTATTGTTTCTCTCCCCCTCCTTCTCTCTCGATAGACGCCGAGACCGACGACGTTGCAGCTCAGTACGACTACGCTACAGACGAGCAGCCCGTTGACGACCCCTCTTTCTTGCCAGAGCAACCAGGCAAGCCCCCCACCTTGAGCATCCAGATATCGTCCATTCCATTTCTCCTGCTTGCATTAGATTTTGCTACTGTTAAATGTTTGCTCCTATTCTGATGCATAGCCTGCTTTTGTAACCTGTTTATTGTTACCTTACCTGCCTATGTTAAACTGCTTTGTATAGGTTGGTAGTGAACCATCAGTGACCCCCACCACCTTACCCTTGTTGCCCCTGCTTGATCAATGTGATCGTCGACCAGAGACCGACACATCACTTCACCCCCCCTTAGTTGTACGACTCTGCATAGTTACTATTGAGTGCCGAGGATGATATCTCGTAACGCACTCCTGATGAATACTCTGCAGTGTAGCTGTTCGGTCGTGGTCATCGAGGGTGATTCCTCCTTCTCCACTTCCAATACGACTCTGTCGTGCAACCCCTTAGTGTGAACCTCGAGGGTGATGCCTCATACGTTCACCCTGATGATTTCATCGAGTGGAATCCACCGAGGGTGATTCCTCGGGTTTCCCCCTTGATGTTATAACCACACGGTTACTTTGACCTTTGTTACAGGCGGGTCGACCCTGATGGGTACGCGCAGGGGATCTATGTTGTCGGGTGTGCCGGAAGGGCACTCGAGTGTGATATTGTGGCGGAGCTTCAGAAACTCTGATCGTCTCCGCGTGTACTAAATGAGCATATCGGATTTGGGTATTTGATCTGAGTGGGTCGACATGCCCTATACGCACTACCACCACGCGGGATTATGGTTTATGGGGCCCACTACGTCGTACGTTTATCTCAAAAGCTCCTTAGACGTCACGGTTCACCGTGCGGGCTGATTGTTGGGATTGGGCTGGATACTTCACTGACGAGTTCAGTGTCGCGCCTGCACCCCGGCCAGTCTCGCAACGCGCAGGGTGCCCAGGGCGATGGCCCAAGACCTCTGGGTGCATAGGTTAGTCCGGCGTGCTGACCTCTCTGCTGAGCCTAGGTAGGGCGCTGCTTCGTGTTGATCTTCCGAGGCGGGGCATTACCCAGCAAGTGTGTCCGACCAAAGTTGATCGAGCGTGTTGGGTAACAGTAGTGCACCCCTGCAGGGAAGAATGATCTATCGATAGCCGGTCCTACGGTAAAGGACGCTTGGTTTGTATATCCCGATCTACTACTTGAACCGGATACTTGTTACTTAATTGAAGCTTCGGATTCGCTTTCTCGCCTGGAGTCAAGGAAGGATCTTTAGGCTTTACTTCAACATGTTTGCTTAATAAAATGCTATTCTACTCTCTTCTATTGCTGCAAGATGGTGGCTTCGTGAAAATGTTTGAAGATGCTAGTCTTCGATAAGACTAGGCCTTCTCTCTATTCTGGCATTTCTGCAGCCCAGTCCACATATACAGCCTTTCCCCTTTGATAATGTTGCATATGTAGTGTAGATCCTTGCTTGTTGAGTAATTCGGATGAGTACTCACGGTTGCTTTGTTACTTCTTTTCCCCATACCCTACTTTGATGATACATCACACGATGGAGCCCCGGAGCCAGATGCCACCACAGGAGCCTACTACCAGGAGGGTCCAGGCGGCACGTACTACTGGATCGAGCCAGCCGACCAGGAGTAGGATTGGAGGCTCCCAGGCAGGAGGCCTTCGTCTTTCGATCTAGAGTCATTGTTTGTGCTAGCCTTCTTAAGGCAAAACCTTGTCTAACTATGTCTGTACTCAGATTATCTTTGTATGACTGACTTATGTATTCGGATCCTCGTGATCCCTGGTCTGTAATATTGTGGATCTCTGTTTATTTGTGTTAGAGTTGTGTAGTGATATCTTCCCGTGAGTCCCTGTGCTTGATCGTGCATGTTTGCGTGTATGATTAGTGCACGATTGAGTCGGGGGTGTCACAAGTTGGTATCAAAGCCGACTGCTTGTAGGAAGCCCCCTTTCAATTTCTTGGCCGAAGTTGAGTCTAGAAACCGAAAAGCTAATTTACGAACTTGGCTGTGTGGCTTAAGGGCCCACATCGCCAACTGGGTGGTATTAGGATCTTTTATTCCTCGTCTATACACTGGGACTCTGATCACTCTTCTATTCGGGTTAAATAAAATTTACTAACGCCGACACCTAGGATCTCGTAAATTCCGTCTACCCGGAGAGCTGGATATCTGTGCGATTTCCCTGTCATTGATCTGATTAGTCTGATAATCATTTTCCTTTCCATTGTTTTGTTTAAACTTTCTCTCCGAGTTGTATTATACTTCTCATTGTCATGCTGACGTGATAGCACCTGACGTTACCGTTGAAATTAAAGGGTTGGAATTCCTTGCCTCACCCATCGTCTTGAAGTCTTCCACCATAGACCTCATACTCGGAATGGATTGGTTGAAAGCTCACATTGCTTCGATCAATTGTGCCACTAAAGTCATCCAACTTCTTCACCCCTCCGATGAGATAGTGAACTACACCGCCCGAATTACTCGAGATGCTGAAGCTCAGATATATGCTCTGAATGCTTTGAACGCCTCACCTTTGGAAGGAATCGAGAACGTTCCTGTCGTTCGAGATTTTCCGGACGTCTTTCCGGAAGAACTTCCAGGAATACCCCCGGTTAGAGTTGTCGAGTTTGTCATCGACTTGAAGCCTGGCACTACCCCTATTGCGAAGCGTCCTTATAAGATGCCGCTGCATGAACTTCTCGAGCTTAAGGAAGAAATCGACAAGTCACTAAAGAAAGGTTTCATCCGCCCCAGTTCCTCTGCTTGGGGAGCCCCTTCACTCTTCGTTAAGAAGAAGGATGGAATGGAACTAACCAATTTGTTCAGGATTACCGGCCCATTAACCAAGCCACAATCCAGAATAAATACCCACTGCCCCGGATCAATGATCTTTATGATCAGCTTGCTGGATCCTCTGTGTTTTCTAAACTCGACTTGAGGTTGGGTTATCATCAGATCCGTGTTCGCGAAGAGGATATTCCGAAGACTGCCTTTGTTACTCGTTATGGCTCTTATGAGTACACTGTCATGTCATTTGGTCTAACAAATGCTCCAGCAACCTTCTCCCGGTTAATGAACTATATCTTCATGGATTACCTCGACAAATTCGTCGTGGTTTATTTGGATGATATCCTTATATATTCCAAGAATGAAGAAGAACATGCTGAACATCTTCGGCTTGTATTGGAGAAGCTACGAGAACATCAGTTGTATGCTAAATTCTCCAAGTGTGAATTTTGGTAATCTGAAGTGATCTATCTTGGTCACGTGATTTCCAAGAATGGCATTGCTGTTAACCCTGAACGAGTTCAGGCTATTCTTGACTGGACTCCCCCGAAGAATGTTAAGCAAGTCAGAAGTTTTCTCGGACTCGCTAGTTATTGTCGTCGATTCGTTGAGAACTTTTCCAAGATTGCAAAACCATTGACGAATCTGCTCCACAAAGGTGTTAAATTTGAGTGGACAGAAAAATGTCAAGAAAGCTTTCAGACACTGAAAGATAAGTTAACATCTACCCCAGTGCTAGCACCCCTGGATTCCCAAAAGGATTTCGTGATATACTGTAATGCATCTCGTCAAGGATTAGGCTGTGTCCTAATGCAAGAGCGCAAAGTGATTGCTTATGCTTCTCGACAATTGTGTCCTCATGAAGAAAATTATCCCGTGCATGATCTTGAACTTTCTGCGGTTATTTATGCTCTGAAGCTATGGCGACATTACCTTCTCGATAACCATTGCGAGATATACACGGATCATCAAAGTTTGAAGTATCTATATACCCAACCAGATCTGAACCTTCGTCAACAAAGATGGATCGAAACAATTGCCGATTATGATATGAATATCTCATATACCCCTGGCAAGGCTAATGTAATGGCCGATGCTTTGAGTCGTAAGGCTTATTGCAACAATCTTATGGTTCAGGAAGCACAACCTCTCCTTTATGAAGAACTTCGCAAATTGAACCTCCATATTGTTCCACAGGGTTATCTCAATACCCTGGTTGTTGAACCGGATCTTGAGCACAGCATTAAGATTATACAAAAGTATGACTCTGAAGTTGAAAGAATTAAGCGTTACCTCGAAAAAGGAAAGCTGTCAGAATTCCATCTTGATAAGGATGGGATCCTATTTTTCCAACACCGTCTCTTCGTACCCAAGTTCAAGGATGAGAGGGAACACAATATGAAAGAAGCTCATGACACTCCTCTGTCAATTCATCCTGGTAGCACAAAGATGTACCGTGACATTTGTCAGAGATACTGGTGGCCTAATATGAAGCGAGATATTGCTCGTTATGTTTCTGAGTGTGACGTTTGCCGCCGCATTAAAGCAGAACATCAAAGGCCTGCTGGAACTCTGCAACCTCTTGATATTCCTGAATGGAAATGGGACAAGGTCCAAATGGATTTCATTACTGGTTTTCCCAGATCTCAGAAGGGTCATGATGCTATCTTTGTCGTCATTGACCGATTCTCCAAGGTTGCTCACTTTCTGCCAGTTAAGGAGACAATCACTGCTAGCCAGTTAGCAGACTTGTATGTTTCCCGAATTGTGTCACTCCACGGTGTTCCGTTGGAGATCAGTTCTGATCGTGGCAGCCTCTTTACCTCAAGATTCTGGAATAGTTTCCAACAAGCTATGGGAACTCATCTGTCGTTCAGTATCGCTTTTCACCCTCAGTCATAGGGTCAAGTCGAACGAGTTAATCAAGTGCTCGAAGATATGCTTCGAGCTTGCGTCATCTCCTTCGGTAAAAAATGGGAAGAATCTCTCCCGTATGCCGAATTCTCTTACAACAATAGCTATCAAGCTAGTCTGAAGATGGCACCGTTTGAAGTTCTTTACGGACGTAAGTGTCGAACCCCTCTGAATTGGTCTGAAACTGGGGAACGCTCACTCGTAGGACCGGACATTGTTCAGCAAGCAGAAGAACAAGTCCGCATTGTCCGTGAGCATCTGAAAACTGCTCAGTCTCGTCAGAAGAGCAACTATGACCGAAAGCACAAGGAAATGGTCTATCAACCTGGCGAGCAAGCTTACCTCCGCGTCACTCCGTTGAAAGGCACTCATCGGTTCAGAATCAACGGCAAGTTAGCTCCTCGCTGCATTGGCCCGTTCCGTATTCTTGCCCGTCGAGGAGAAGTGGCATCTCAATTGCAATTGCCGCCAAATCTTTATCAAGTGCATGATGTTTTTCATGTATCCCAACTCCGTCGCTGCTTCAAGGATCCTATTCGAGCTGTGGATCATGAAATGCTTGAATTACGGGAAGATCTGTCCTATCCCGAATATCCCATCCGTATTCTTGATCAAGCTGAGCGTCGAACTCGTCAAAAGTCAATCAAATTCCTCAAGGTTCAGTGGTCGAATCATTCTGAAGATGAAGCCACTTGGGAACGCGAGGATCGTCTTCGCGAAGAATACCCCGCTTTCTTTCAGCCTTCCTCTTAATTCTCGGGACGAGAATTCTTGATAGATGAGGAGAATTGTAACACCCCATGTCATTAGCCACAGTAATCACTTTTGATAATGACAAGTCAGCATGATTAACAGTGCCTAATCATCATTTGCATCATAGTGCATTTCAGCTCCTAGTTCAAACTTCAAATAAAATTAAAAGTGGAAAATAAAAGTTATTCAAAGCAGAAACTAAAATGTTCATTAGGTGACAAATATTCTAGAGGCAATGCTAAAATTGTAACCAACAGTAAATAAATTAATTAAGTGACTCAAACAACCTCAAACAGTGGCTGAAAACAATATTTAATAACCTTTTTATTAATCAAAAAATTAATATGAAATGATAAATACCCCAAACTAATTTTTGGTGATAGGGTATGTTGCACTGTGATTTATGGACCAGGTCACATATTTTACAAAATCCATTTGGGTGCCAAACAATTAACAAAACAGAGTTAAACGAAAAACAGAAAAGGAAAAAGGAAAAATAGAAAGAGGCCTAAAGCTACTGTGCACTCGGGCCTGCCTGCTACAGCTAGCGACCCAGCCCACCCCGCGCCATCCCCCACCTCCCGCACTGCTCACTGCCTCGCTGTTGAACACCTCGCACGCGCCCGCGCGCAGGCACCCAGCCCCCCTCGCTCGCCGCTCGACAGCGCGTCGCCGCGCGCGATGATGATAAGAGCGACCCCCTCGACCCTCGGACGAGCCCTAGCGCCACAACTCCCCTCCCCTCGCCTTCTTTCACCTCACCCGAGCACCGCCATCTCCATGTCCGCCGTCGCCCACGCGCTCTGCGGCCTCCCCGCCACCTGAGACCGCACCAGGAGCACCGCCTACGTCGACCACGTCGACTACGAGGACGCGCTCGAGTTCGGCGCCCCGCAACGGCCGCGTCGCGCCCATCCCCTTCCTCGGATTGCCGCCGCTGCACCGCCTCGACCCACGCCGCCCCGAGCTCCCCTGACTTCCCCGGGCCTTCTCTGCAACGTCAGTGAGCCCCCGCATCGATCCCCTCCTCTCCCTGCTTTTTGCCTCGCTCGTAGCCGCCGCTCCCTTCTTGCCCGAACGAGCCGGCGTGGCCACGGTGACCTAATGGTCCCGTGCGTACCGCCAACGCACTCGCCGCACCGCGTAGGACTCGCCTAGCCTTTCACCTCGCCCGTTTGCGCGCCGTGTCGTCGTGCTCGACCACCGCCCGAAACGGCCGCCGCCGACGTGCTCGCTGCCATCAGCTCCGGCCTTCCCAGCTCCAATCACCGCCACCACTCGATGCGCGACAGCCTCAGCTTTTGAACGCCGCAAGAATCGCCTGATTTGATGCACCGTAGACGATTTCCAGCCAACTCCGGCGCGGATCCGCTGCTGGAGAGGTCGCCGGCACGTCTCCGGCCGCCGTGCCGACGTGGCCGGTGGGCCCCGCCTATGGGCCACTGACTGTTGGGCCCCGCGGGCCCCTTTGACCCCATTGACCTGGGTCAACGCTGACGTGGCCGCACCTGTCTCGCTGACATGCGGGCCCCACCCCAATAAATGTTTATTAATAATAAATAAAACTGATAATTAATTAATTAGTTAATTAGTATATTAATCACGCACTGACTGTTGGGCCCCACCTGCTAATTAGGTTAATTAAAATTAAACTAACTCTGTTAATTAGCTGAGTCACTGACATGTGGGTCCCACTGGACCCACCTGTCATGTTTGACCCTGGTCAGCCGGGTTTGACTTGCTGACATCATGGTGATGTCATGTTGACGTCATCAGACACTATTTTGGATAATGTCTATTTAAAATAATTAAATAAATTCAGAAAATGATTAAAACTTTAGAAAATCATATAAAATAATCCGTAACTCCGATGAAAATAATTTATATATGAAAGTCGCTCAGAATTTCGACACGAATTTGAATACGCCCTCCGTATTCCTGTCAGATGCCCCTAGCTAGATGAACATGGAACTTTTAGACCGATTTCAATAAATGAATAGTGCCCAACTTTAGTTAAATAAATCCAAATAAATTCCTAAATTAACTAAATCATTTATTAGGCAGTAGAACACCTCTGCATAGCATTTAGGCATGTCATACATATTGTTTGCATTTTTCCGTGAATTTATTGTTTCTCTCCCCCTCCTTCTCTCTCGATAGACGCCGAGACCGATGACGTTGCAGCTGAGTACGACTACGCTACAGACGAGCAGCCCGTTGACGACCCCTCTTTCTTGCCAGAGCAACCAGGAAAGCCCCCCCCCCCCTGAGCATCCAGATTCGCCCATTCCATTTCTCCTGCTTGCATTAGATTTTGCTACTGTTAAATGTTTGCTCCTATTCTGATGCATAGCCTGCTTTTGTAACCTGTTTATTGTTACCTTACCTGCCTATGTTAAACTGCTTTGTATAGGTTGGTAGTGAACCATCAGTGACCCCCACCACCTTACCCTTGTTGCCCCTGCTTGATCATCGATGTCTCGATCAATGTGATCGTCGACCAGAGACCGACACATCACTTTACCCCCCCCCCCTTAGTTGTACGACTCTGCATAGTTACTATCGAGTGCCGAGGGTGATACCTCGTAACGCACTCCTGATGAATACTCTGAAGTGTAGCTATTCGGTCGTGGTCATCGAGGGTGATTCCTCCTTCTCCACTTCCGATACAACTCTATCATGCAACCCCTCAATGTGAACCTCGAGGGTGATGCCTCATACGTTCACCCTGATGATTTCATCGAGTGGAATCCACCGAGGGTGATTCCTCGGCTTTCCCCCTTGATGTTATAACCACACGGTTACTTTGACCTTTGTTACAGGCAGGTCGACCCTGATGGGTACCCGCAGGGGATCTATGTTGTCGGGTGTGCCGAAAGGGCACTCGAGTGTGATATTGTGGCGGAGCTTCAGAAACTCTGATAGTCTCCGCGTGTACTAAATGAGCATATCGGATTTGGGTATTTGATCTGAGTGGGTCGACGTGCCCTATACGCACTACCACCACGCGGGATTATGGTTTATGGGGCCCTCTACATCGTACATTTCTCCCGAAAGCTCCTCAGACGTCACGGTTCACCGTGTTGGCTGATTGTTGGGATTGGGCTGGATACATCACTGACGAGTTCAGTGTCGCGCCTGCACCCTGGCCAGTCTCGCAACGCGCAGGGTGCCCAGGGCGATGGCCCAAGACCTCTGGGTGCATAGGTTAGTCCGGCGTGCTGACCTCTCTGCTGAGCCTAGCTAGGGCGTTGCTTCGTGTTGATCTTCCGAGGCCGGGCATTACCTAGCAAGTGTGTCCGACCAGAGTTGATCGAGCGTGTTGGGTAACAGTAGTGCACCCCTGCAGGGAAGAATGATCTATCGATAGCCGGTCCTACGGTAAAGGACGCTCAGTTTGTATATCCCGATCTACTACTTGAACCGGATACTTGTTACTTAATTGAAGCTTCAGAATCGCTTTCTCGCTGGGAGTCGAGGAAGGATCTCTAGGCTTTACTTCAACATGTTTGCTTAATAAAATGCTATTCTACTCTCTTCTATTGCTGCAAGATGGTGGCTTCGTGAAAATGTTTGAAGATGCTAGTCTTCGATAGGACTAGGCCTTCTCTCTATTTCTGGCATTTCTGCAGCCCAGTCCACATATACAGCCTTTCCCCTTTGATAATGTTGCATATGTAGTGTAGATCCTTACTTGCTGAGTACTTCGGATGAGTACTCACGGTTGCTTTGTTACTTCTTTTCCCCATACCCCACTTTGATGATACATCAGACGATGGAGCCCCGGAGCCAGATGCCACCATAGGAGCCTACTACCAGGAGGGTCCAGGCAGCACATACTACTGGATCGAGCCAGCCGACCAGGAGTAGGATCGGAGGCTCCCAGGCAGGAGGCCTTTGCCTTTCGATCTAGAGTCGTTGTTTGTGCTAGCCTTCTTAAGGCAAAACCTTGACTAACTATGTCTGTACTCAGATTATCTTTGTATGACTGACTTATGTATTCGGATCCTCGTGATCCCTGGTCTGTAATATTGTGGATCTCCGTTTATTTGTGTTAGAGTTGTGTTGTGATAACTTCATGTGAGTCCATGTGCTTGATCGTGCAAGTTTGTGTGTATGATTAGTGCATGATTGAGTCGGGGGCGTCACAAGTTGGTATCAGAGCCGACTGCCTGTAGGAAGCCCCCTTCCAATTCCTTGGCCGAAGTTGAGTCTAGAAACCGAAAAGCTAATTTACTAACTTGGCTGTGGCTTACGGGCCCACGTCGCCAACTGGGTGGTATTAGGATCTTTTAATCCTTGTCTATACTCTGGGACTCTGATCTCTCTTCTATTCGGGTTAAATAAATTTTACTAACGCCGACACCTAGGATCTCGTAAATTCCGTCTACCCGAAGAGCTGGATATCTATGCGATTTCCCTGTCATTGATCTGATTAGTCTGATAATCATTTTCCTTTCCATTGTTTTGTTTAACCTTTCTCTCCGAGTTGTATTATACTTCTCATTGTCATGCTGACGTGATAGCACCTAACGTTACCGTTGAAATTAAAGGGTTGGAATTCCTTGCCTCACCCATCGTCTTGAAATCTTCCACCATAGACCTCATACTCGGAATGGATTGGTCGAAAGCTCACATTGCTTCGATCAATTGTGCCACTAAAGTCATCCAACTTCTTCACCCCTCCGATGAGATAGTGAACTACACCGCCCGAATTACTCGAGATGCTGAAGCTCAGATATATGCTCTGAATGCTTTGAACGCCTCACCTTTGGAAGGAATCGAGAACGTTCCTGTCGTTCGAGATTTTCCGGACGTCTTTCTGAAAGAACTTCCAGGAATACCCCCGGTTAGAGCTGTCGAGTTTGTCATCGACTTGAAGCCTGGCACTACCCCTATTGCGAAGCGTCCTTATAAGATGCCGCCGCATGAACTTCTCGAGCTTAAGGAAGAAATCGACAAGTCACTTAAGAAAGGTTTCATCCGCCCCAGTTCCTCTGCTTGGGGAGCCCCTTCACTCTTCGTTAAGAAGGATGGAATGGAACTAACCGATTGGTTCAGGATTATCGGCCCATTAACCAAGCCACAATCCAGAATAAATACCCACTGCCCCGGATCAATGATCTTTATGATCAGCTTGCTGGATCCTCTGTGTTTTCTAAACTCAACTTGAGGTTGGGTTATCATCAGATCCTTGTTCACGAAGAGGATATTCCGAAGACTGCCTTTGTTACTCGTTATGGCTCTTATGAGTACACTGTCATGTCATTTGGTCTAACAAATGCTCCAGCAACCTTCTCCCGGTTAATGAACTATATCTTCATGGATTACCTCGACAAATTTGTCGTGGTTTATTTGGATGATATCCTTATATATTCCAAGAATGAAGAAGAACATGTTGAACATCTTCGGCTTGTATTGGAGAAGCTACGAGAACATCAGTTGTATGCTAAATTCTCCAAGTGTGAATTCTGGTTATCTGAAGTGACCTATCTTCGTCACGTGATTTCCAAGAATGGCATTGCTGTTAACCCTGCACGAGTTCAGGCTATTCTTGACTGGACTCCCCCGAAGAATGTTAAGCAAGTCAGAAGTTTTCTCGGACTCGCTAGTTATTGCCGTCGATTCGTTGAGAACTTTTCCAAGATTGCAAAACCATTGACGAATCTGCTCCACAAAGGTGTTAAATTTGAGTGGACAGAAAAATGTCAAGAAAGCTTTCAGACACTGAAAGATAAGTTAACATCTGCCCCAGTGCTAGCACCCCTGGATTCCCAAAAGGATTTCGTGATATACTGTAATGCATCTCGTCAAGGATTAGGCTGTGTCCTAATGCAAGAGCGCAAAGTGATTGCTTATGCTTCTCGACAATTGCGTCCTCGTGAAGAAAATTATCCCGTGCATGATCTTGAACTTTCTGCGGTTATTTATGCTCTGAAGCTATGGCGACATTACCTTCTCGGTAACAGTTGTGAGATATACATGGATCATCAAAGTTTGAAGTTCGTCAACAAAGATGGCTCGAAACAATTGCCGATTATGATATG
Source organism: Thinopyrum elongatum (assembly GCA_011799875.1). NCBI lineage: Eukaryota > Viridiplantae > Streptophyta > Magnoliopsida > Poales > Poaceae > Thinopyrum > Thinopyrum elongatum. The sequence continues at coordinate 538,709,867 of CM022298.1, forward strand.
AATATCTCATATACCCCTGGCAAGGCTAATGTAAAGGCCGATGCTTTGAGTCGTAAGGCTTATTGCAACAATCTTATGGTTCAGGAAGCACAACCTCTCCTTTATGAAGAACTTCGCAAATTGAACCTCCATATTGTTCCACAGGGTTATCTCAATACCCTGGTTGTTGAACCGGATCTTGAGCACATCATTAAGATTATACAAAAGTATGACTCTGAAGTTGAAAGAATTAAGCGTTACCTCGAAAAAGGAAAACTGTCGGAATTCCATCTTGATAAGGATGGGATCCTATTTTTCCAACACCATCTCTTCGTACCCAAGTTCAAGGATGAGAGGGAACACGTTATGAAAGAAGCTCATGACACTCCTCTGTCAATTCATCCTGGTAGCACAAAGATGTACCGTGACATTTGTCAGAGATACTGGTGGCCTAATATGAAGCGAGATATTGCTCGTTATGTTTCTGAGTGTGACGTTTGCCGCCACATTAAAGCAGAACATCAAAGGCCTGCTGGAACTCTGCAACCACTTGATATTCCTGAATGGAAATGGGACAAGGTCCAAATGGATTTCATTACTGGTTTTCCCAGATCTCAGAAGGGTCATGATGCTATCTTTGTTGTCATTGACCGATTCTCCAAGGTTGCTCACTTTCTGCCAGTTAAGGAGACAATCACTGCTAGCCAGTTAGCAGACTTGTATGTTTCCCGAATTGTGTCACTCCACGGTGTTCCGTTGGAGATCAGTTCTGATCGTGGCAGCCTCTTTACCTCAAGATTCTGGAATAGTTTCCAAGAAGCTATGGGAAATCACCTGTCGTTCAGTACCGCTTTTCACCCTCAGTCACAGGGTCAAGTCGAACGAGTTAATCAAGTGCTCGAAGATATGCTTCGAGCTTGCGTCATCTCCTTTGATAAGAAATGGGAAGAATCTCTCCCGTATGCCAAATTCTCTTACAACAATAGCTATCAGGCTAGTCTGAAGATGGCATCGTTTGAAGTTCTTTACGGACGTAAGTGTCGAACCCCACTGAATTGGTCAGAAACTGGGGAATGCTCACTTGTTGGACCGGACATTGTTCAGCAAGCAGAAGAACAAGTCCGCATTGTCCATGAGCATCTGAAAACTGCTCAGTCTCGTCAGAAGAGCAACTATGACCGAAAGCACAAGGAAATGGTCTATCAACCTGGCGAGCAAGCTTACCTCCGCGTCACTCCGTTGAAAGGCACTCATCGGTTCGGAATCAAAGGCAAGTTAGCTCCTCGCTACATTGGTCCGTTCTGTATTCTTGCCCGTCGAGGAGAAGTGGCATATCAATTGCAATTGCCGCCAAATCTTTCTCAAGTGCATGATGTTTTTCATGTATACCAACTCCGTCGCTGCTTCAAGGATCCTATTCGAGCTGTGGATCATGAAATGCTTGAATTACGGGAAGATCTGTCCTATCCAGAATATCCCATCTGTATTCTTGATCAAGCTGAGCGTCGAACTCGTCAAAAGTCAATCAAATTCCTCAAGGTTCAGTGGTCGAATCATTCTGAAGATGAAGCCACTTGGGAACGCGAGGATCGTCTTCGTGAAGAATACCCCGCTTTCTTTCAGCCTTCCTCTTAATTCTCGGGACGAGAATTCTTGATAGATGAGGAGAATTGCAACACCCCATGTCATTAGCCACAATAATCACTTTTGATAATGACAAGTCAGCATGATTAACAGTGCCTAATCATCATTTGCATCATATTGCATTTCAGCTCCTAGTTCAAACTTCAAATAAAATTAAAAGTGGAAAACAAAAGTTACTCAAAGCAGAAACTAAAATGTTCATTAGGTGATAAATATTCTAGAGGCAATTCTAAAATTGTAACCAACAGTAAATAAACTAATTAAGTGACTCAAACTACCTCAAACAGTGGCTGAAAACAATATTTAATAACATTTTTATTAATCAAAAAATTAATATGAAATGATAAATACCCCAAACTAATTTTTGGTGATAGGGTATGTTGCACTGTGATTTATGGACCAGGTCACATATTTTACAAAATCCATTTGGGTGCCAAACAATTAACAAAACTGAGTTAAACGAAAAACAGAAAAGGAAAAATAGAAAGTGGCCTAAAGCTACTGTGCACTCGGGCCTACCTGCTACAGCCAGCGACCCAGCCCACCCCGCGCCATCCCTCACCTCCCGCACTGCTCACTGCCTCGCTGTCGAACACCTCGCACGCGCCCGCGCGCACGCACCCAGCCCCCCTCGCTCGCCGCTCGACAGCGCATCGCCGCACGCGATGAGGATAAGAGCGACCCCCTCGACCCTCGGACGAGCCCTAGCGCCACAACTCCCCTCCCCTCGCCTTCTTTCACCTCACCCGAGCGCCGCCGTCGCCATGACCGCTGTCGCCCACGCGCTCTACGACCTCCCCGCCACCTGAGACCGCACCTGGAGCACCGCCTACGTCGACCACGTCGACTACGAGGACGCGCTCGAGTTCGGCGCCCCGCAACGGCCGCGTCACGCCCATCCCCTTCCTCGGATCGCCGCCGCTGCACCGCCTTGACCCACGACACCCCGAGCTCCCCTGACTTCCCCGGGCCTTCTCTGCAACGTCAGTGAGCCCCCGCATTGATCCCCTCCTCTCCCTGCTTTTTGCCTCGCTCGTAGCCGCCGCTCCATTCTTGCCCGAATGCGCCGCCGCGTAGCTCGTCGCCGGCGTGGCCACGGTGACCTAATGGTCCCGTGCGTACCGCCAACGCACTCGCCGCACCGCGTAGGCCTCGCCTGTTTGCGCGCCGTGTCGTCGTGCTCGACCACCGCCCGAAACGGCCGCCGCCGACGTGCTCGCTGCCGTCAGCTCCGGCCTCCCCAGCTCCAATCACCGCCACCACTCGATGCACGACAGCCTCAGCTTTTGAACGCCGCAAGAATCGCCCGATTTGATGCACCGTAGACGATTTCCGGCCAACTCCGGCGCGGATCCGCCGCTGGAGAGGTCGCCGACACGTCTCCGGCCGCCGCGCCGACGTGGCCGATGGGCCCCGCCTTTGGGCCACTGACTGTGGGGCCCCGCGGGCCCCTTTGACCCCATTGACCTGGGTCAACACTGACGTGGCCGCCCCTGTCTCGCTGACATGCGGGCCCCACCCCATTAAATGTTTATTAATAATAAATAAAACTAATAATTAATTAATTAGTTAATTAGTATATTAATCACCCACTAACTGCTGGGCCCCACTTGCTAATTAGGTTAATTAAAATTAAACTAACTCTGTTAATTAGCTGAGTCACTGACATGTGGGTCCCACTGGACCCACCTGTCAGGTTTGACCCTGGTTAGCCGGGTTTGACTTGCTGACGTCATGGTGATGTCATGCTAACATCATCAGACACTATTCTGGATAATGTTGATTTAAAATAATTAAATAAATTCAGAAAATGATTAAAACTTTAGAAAATCATATAAAATAATCCGTAACTCCGATGAAAATAATTTATATATGAAAGTCGCTCAGAATTTCGATACGAATCTGAATACGCCCTCCGTATTCCTGTCAGATGCCCCTAGCAATATGAACATGGAACTTTTAGACCGATTTCAATAAATCAATAGTGCCCAACTTTAATTAAATAAATCCAAATAAACTCCTAAATTAACTAAATCATTTAGTTAGGCAGTAGAACACCTCTGCATAGCATTTAGGCATGTCATACATATTGTTTGCATTTTTTCCGTGAATTTATTGTTTCTCTCCCCCTCCTTCTCTCTCGATAGAAGCCGAGACCGACGACGTTGCAGCTGAGTACAACTATGCTACAGACGAGCAGCCCGTTGACGACCCCTCTTTCTTGCCAGAGCAACCAGACAAGCCCCCCCCCCCCCTTGAGCATCCAGATATCGCCCATTCCATTTCTCCTGCTTGCATTAGATTTTGCTACTGTTAAATGTTTGCTCCTATTCTGATGCATAGCCTGCTTTTGTAACCCCGTTTATTGTTTACCTTACCTGCCTATGTTAAACTGCTTTGTATAGGTTGGTAGTGAACATCAGGACCCCCACCACCTTACCCTTGTTGCCCCTGCTTGATCATCGACGTCTCGATCAAGTGATCGTCGACCAGAGACCGACACAAACTTTACCCCCCCCCCCTAGTTGTAGACTCTACATAGTTATATCGAGTGCCGAGGGTGATACCTCGTAACGCACTCCTGATGAATACTCTGCAGTGTAGCTGTTCGGTCGTGGTCATCGAGGGTGATTCCTCCTTCTCCACTTCCGATACGACTCTGTCGTGCAACCCCTCTGTGTGAACCTCGAGGGTGATGCCTCATATGTTCACCCTGATGATTTCATCGAGTGGAGTCCATCGAGGGTGATTCCTCGGGTTTCCCCCTTGATGTTATAACCACACGGTTACTTTGACCTTTGTTACAGGCGGGTCGACCCTGATGGGTACCCGTAGGGGAACTATGTTGTCGGGTGTGCCAGAAGGGCACTCGAGTGTGATATTGTGGCGGAGCTTCAGAAACTCTGATCGTCTCCGCGTGTACTAAATGAGCATATCAGATTTGGGTATTTGATCTGAGTGGGTCGACGTGCCCTATACGCACTACCACCACGCGGGATTATGGTTTATGGGGCCCTCTACATCGTACGTTTCACTCGAAAGCTCCTCAGACGTCACGGTTCACCGTGCGGGCTGATTGTTGGGATTGGGCTGGATACTTCACTGACGAGTTCAGTGTCGCACCTGCACCCCGGCCAGTCTCGCAACGCGCAGGGTGCCCAGGGCGATGGCCTAAGACCTCTGGGTGCATAGGTTTGTCCGGCGTGCTGACCTCTCTGCTGAGCCTAGGTAGGGCGCTGCTTCGTGTTGATCTTCCGAGGCCGGGCATTACCCAGCAAGTGTGTCCGACCAGAGTTGATCGGGCGTGTTGGGTAACAGTAGTGCACCCCTGCAGGGAAGAATGATCTATCGATAGCCAGTCCTACGGTAAAGGACGCTCAGTTTGTATATCCTGATCTACTACTTGAACCGGATACTTGTTACTTAATTGAAGCTTCGGAATCGCTTTCTCACTGGGAGTCGAGGAAGGATCTCTAGGCTTTACTTCAACATGTTTGCTTAATAAAATGCTATTCTACTCTCTTCTATTGCTGCAAGATGGTGGCTTCGTGAAAATGTTTGAAGATGCTAGTCTTCGATAGGACTAGGCCTTCTCTCTATTCTGGCATTTCTGCAGCCCAGTCCACATATACAGCCTTTCCCCTTTGATAATGTTGCATATGTAGTGTAGATCCTTGCTTGCTGAGTACTTCGGATTAGTACTCACGGTTGCTTTGTTACTTCTTTTCCCCATACCCCACTTTGATGATATATCAGACGATGGAGCCCCGGAGCCAGATGCCACCACAGGAGCCTACTACCAGGAGGGTCCAGGCGGCACGTACTACTGGATCGAGCCAGCCGACCAGGAGTAGGATCGGAGGCTCCCAGGCAGGAGGCCTTCGCCTTTCGATCTAGAGTCGTTGTTTGTGCTAGCCTTCTTAAGGCAAAACCTTGTCTAACTATGTCTGTACTCAGATTATCTTTGTATGACTGACTTATGTATTCGGATCCTCGTGATCCCTGGTCTGTAATATTGTGGATCTCCGTTTATTTGTGTTAGAGTTGTGTTGTGATATCTTCCCGTGAGTCCCTGTGCTTGATCGTGCATGTTTGCGTGTATGATTAGTGCACGATTGAGTCGGGGGCGTCACAAGTTGGTATCAGAGCTGACTGCCTGTAGGAAGCCCCCTTCCAATTCCTTGGCCGAAGTTGAGTCTAGAAACCGAAAAGCTAATTTACTAACTTGGTTGTGTGGCTTACGGGCCCACATCGCCAACTGGGTGGTATTAGGATCTTTTATTCCTTGTCTATACTCTGGGACTCTGATCTCTCTTCTATTTGGGTTAAATAAACTTTACTAACGACGACACCTAGGATCTCATAAATTCCGTCTACCCGGAGAGCTGGATATCTGTGCGATTTCCCTGTCATTGATCTGATTAGTCTGATAATCATTTTCCTTTCCATTGTTTTGTTTAACCTTTCTCTCCGAGTTGTATTATACTTCTCATTGTCATGCTGACGTGATAGCACCTGACGTTACCGTTGAAATTAAAGGGTTGGAATTCCTTGCCTCACCCATTGTCTTGAAGTCTTCCACCATAGACCTCATTCTCGGAATGGATTGGTTGAAAGCTCACATTGCTTCGATCAATTGTGCCACTAAAGTCATCCAACTTCTTCACCCCTCCGATGAGATAGTGAACTACACCGCCCGAATTACTCGAGATGCTGAAGCTCAGATATATGCACTGAATGCTTTGAACGCCTCACCTTTGGAAGGAATCGAGAACGTTCCTGTCGTTCGAGATTTTCCGGACGTCTTTCCGGAAGAACTTCCAGGAATACCCCCGGTTAGAGCTGTCGAGTTTGTCATCGACTTGAAGCCTGGCACTACCCCTATTGCGAAGCGTCCTTATAAGATGCCGCCGCATGAACTTCTCGAGCTTAAGGAAGAAATCGACAAGTCACTTAAGAAAGGTTTCATCTGCCCCAGTTCCTCTGCTTGGGGAGCCCCTTCACTCTTCGTTAAGAAGAAGGAAGGAATGGAACTAGCCGATTGGTTCAGGATTACTGGCCCATTAACCAAGCCACAATCCAGAATAAATACCCACTGCCCCGGATCAATGATCTTTATGATCAGCTTGCTGGATCCTCTGTGTTTTCTAAACTCGACTTGAGGTTGGGTTATCATCAGATCCGTGTTCGCGAAGAGGATATTCCGAAGACTGCCTTTGTTACTCGTTATGGCTCCTATGAGTACACTGTCATGTCATTTGGTCTAACAAATGCTCCAGCAACCTTCTCCCGGTTAATGAACTATATCTTCATGGATTACCTCGACAAATTTGTCGTGGTTTATTTGGATGATATCCTTATATATTCCAAGAATAAAGAAGAACATGCTGAACATCTTCGGCTTGTATTGGAGAAGCTACGAGAACATCAGTTGTATGCTAAATTCTCCAAGTGTGAATTATGGTTATCTGAAGTGACCTATCTTGGTCACGTGATTTCCAAGAATGGCATTGCTGTTAACCCCGAACGAGTTCAGGCTATTCTTGACTGGACTCCCCCGAAGAATGTTAAGCAAGTCAGAAGTTTTCTCGGACTCGCTAGTTATTGCCGTCGATTCGTTGAGAACTTTTCCAAGATTGCAAAACCATTGACGAATCTGCTCCACAAAGGTGTTAAATTTGAGTGGACAGAAAAATGTCAAGAAAGCTTTCAGGCACTGAAAGATAAGTTAACATCTGCCCCAGTGCTAGCACCCCTGGATTCCCAAAAGGATTTCGTGATATACTGTGATGCATCTCGTCAAGGATTAGGCTGTGTCCTAATGCAAGAGCGCAAAGTGATTGCTTATGCTTCTCGACAATTGCGTCCTCATGAAGAAAATTATCCCGTGCATGATCTTGAACTTTCTGCGGTTATTTATGCTCTGAAGCTATGGCGACATTACCTTCTCGATAACCGTTGCGAGATATACACGGATCATCAAAGTTTGAAGTATCTATATACCCAACCAGATCTGAACCTTCGTCAACAAAGATGGCTCGAAACAATTGCCGATTATGATATGAATATCTCATATACCCCTGGCAAGGCTAATGTAATGGCCGATGCTTTGAGTCGTAAGGCTTATTGCAACAATCTTATGGTTCAGGAAGCACAACCTCTCCTTTATGAAGAACTTCGCAAATTGAACCTCCATATTGTTCCACAGGGTTATCTCAATACCCTGGTTGTTGAACTGGATCTTGAGCACAGCATTAAGATTATACAAAAGTATGACTCTGAAGTTGAAAGAATTAAGCGTTACCTCGAAAAAGGAAAGCCGTCAGAATTCCATCTTGATAAGGATGGGATCCTATTTTTCCAACACCGTCTCTTCGTACCCAAGTTCAAGGATGAGAGGGAACACGTTATGAAAGAAGCTCATGACACTCCTCTGTCAATTCATCCTGGTAGCACAAAGATGTACCGTGACATTTGTCAGAGATACTGGTGGCCTAATATGAAGCGAGATATTGCTCGTTATGTTTCTGAGTGTGACGTTTGCCGCCGCATTAAAGCAGAACATCAAAGGCCTGCTGGAACTCTGCAACCACTTGATATTCCTGAATGGAAATGGGACAAGGTCCAAATGGATTTCATTACTGGTTTTCCTAGATCTCAGAAGGGTCATGATGCTATCTTTGTCGTCATTGACCGATTCTCCAAGGTTGCTCACTTTCTGCCAGTTAAGGAGACAATCACTGCTAGCCAGTTAGCAGACTTGTATGTTTCCCGAATTGTGTCACTCCACGGTGTTCCGTTGGAGATCAGTTCTGATCGTGGCAGCCTCTTTACCTCAAGATTCTGGAATAGTTTCCAAGAAGCTATGGGAACTCACCTGTCGTTCAGTATCGCTTTTCACCCTCAGTCACAGGGTCAAGTCGAACGAGTTAATCAAGTGCTCGAAGATATGCTTCGAGCTTGCGTCATCTCCTTCGGTAAGAAATGGGAAGAATCTCTCCCGTATGCCGAATTCTCTTACAACAATAGCTATCAAGCTAGTCTGAAGATGGCACCGTTTGAAGTTCTTTACGGACGTAAGTGTCGAACCCCACTGAATTGGTCAGAAACTGGGGAATGCTCACTTGTTGGACCGGACATTGTTCAGCAAGCAGAAGAACAAGTCCGCATTGTCCGTGAGCATCCGAAAACTGCTCAGTCTCGTCAGAAGAGCAACTATGACCGAAAGCACAAGGAAATGGTCTATCAACCTGGCGATTAAGCTTACCTCCGCGTCACTCCGTTGAAAGGCACTCATCGGTTCGGAATCAAAGGCAATTTAGCTCCTCGCTACATTGGCCCGTTTCGTATTCTTGCCCGTCGAGGAGAAGTGGCATATCAATTGCAATTGCCGCCAAATCTTTCTCAAGTGCATGATGTTTTTCATGTATCCCAACTCCGTCGCTGCGTCAAGGATCCTATTCGAGCTGTGGATCATGAAATGCTTGAATTACGGGAAGATCTGTCCTATCCAGAATATCCCATCTGTATTCTTGATCAAGCTGAGCGTCGAACTCGTCAAAAGTCAATCAAATTCCTCAAGGTTCAGTGGTCGAATCATTCTGAAGATGAAGCCACTTGGGAACGCGAGGATCGTCTTCGCGAAGAATACCCCGCTTTCTTTCAGCCTTCCTCTTAATTCTCGAGACGAGAATTCTTGATAGATGAGGAGAATTGTAACACCCCATGTCATTAGCCACAGTAATCACTTTTGATAATGACAAGTCAGCATGATTAACAGTGCCTAATCATCATTTGCATCATATTGCATTTCAGCTCCTAGTTCAAACTTCAAATAAAATTAAAAGTGGAAAATAAAAGTTACTCAAAGCAGAAACTAAAATGTTCATTAGGTGACAAATATTCTAGAGGCAATGCTAAAATTGTAACCAACAGTAACTAAATTAATTAAGTGACTCAAACAACCTCAAACAGTGGCTGAAAACAATATTTAATAACCTTTTTATTAATCAAAAAATTAATATGAAATGATAAATACCCCAAACTAATTTTTGGTGATAGGGTATGTTGCATTGTGATTTATGGACCAGTTCACATATTTTACAAAATCCATTTGGGTGCCAAACAATTAACAAAACAGAGTTAAACGAAAAACAGAAAAGGAAAAAGCAAAAATAGAAAGAGGCCTAAAGCTACTGTGCACTCGGGCCTGCCTACTACAGCCAGCGACCCAGCCCACCCCACGCCATCCCCCACCTCCCGCACAGCTCACTGCCTCGCTGTCGAACACCTCGCACGCGCCCGCGCGCACGCACCCGGCCCCCTCGCTCGCCGCTCGACAGCGCGTCGCCGCGCGCGATGAGGATAAGAGCGACCCCCTCGACCCCTCGGACGAGCCCTAGTGCCACAACTCCCCTCCACTCGCCTTCTTTCACCTCACCCGAGCGCCGCCGTCGCCATGTCCGCCGTTGCCCACGCGCTCTGCGACCTCCCCGCCACCTGAGACCGCACCAGGAGCACCGCCTACGTCGACCACGTCGACTACGAGGACGCGCTCGAGTTCGGCGCCCCGCAACGGCCGCGTCGCGCCCATCCCCTTCCTCGGATCGCCGCCGCTGCACCGCCTCGACCCACGCCGCCCCGAGCTCCGCTGACTTCTCCGGGCCTTCTCTGCAACGTCAGTGAGCCCCCGCATCGATCCCCTCCTCTCCCTGCTTTCTGCCTCGCTCGTAGCCACCGCTCCCTTCTTGCCCGAACGCGCCGCCGCGTAGCTCGTCGCCGGCGTGGCCACGGTGACCTAATGGTCCCGTGCGTACCGCCAACGCACTCACCGCACCGCGTAGGCCTCGCCTAGCCTTTCACCTCGCCCGTTTGCTCGTCGGGTCGTCGCGCTCGACCACCGCCCGAAACGGCCGCCACCGACGTGCTCGCTGCCATCAGCTCCGGCCTCCCCAGCTCCAATCACCGCCACCACTCGATGCGCGACAGCCTCAGCTTTCGAACGCCGCAAGAATCGCCCGATTTGATGCACCATAGACGATTTTCGGCCAACTCCGGCGCGGATCCGCCGCTGGAGAGGTCGCCGGCACGTCTCCCGCCGCCGCGCCGACGTGGCCGGTGGGCCCCGCCAATGGGCCACTGACTGTGGGGCCCCGCGGGCCCCTTTGACCCCGTTGACCTGGGTCAACGCTGACGTGGCCGCCCCTGTCTCGCTGACATGCGAGCCCCACCCCATTAAACGTTTATTAATAATAAATAAAACTAATAATTAATTAATTAATTAGTATATTAATCACCCATTGACTGATGGGTCCCACCTGCTAATTAGGTTAATTAAAATTAAACTAACTCTGTTAATTAGCTGAGTCACTGACATGTGGGTCCCATTGGACCCACCTGTCAGGTTTGACCCTGGTCAGCCGGGTTTGACTTGCTGACATCATGGTGATGTCATGCTGATGTCATCAGACACTATTCTGGATAATGTTGATTTAAAATAATTAAATAAATTCAGAAAATGATTAAAACTTTAGAAAATCATATAAAATAATCCGTAACTCCGATGAAAATAATTTATATATGAAAGTCGCTCAGAATTTCGATACGAATCTGAATACGCCCTCCGTATTCCTGTCAGATGCCCCTAGCTAGATGAACATGGAACTTTTAGACCGATTTCAATAAATGAATAGTGCCCAACTTTAATTATATAAATCCAAATAAATTCCTGAATTAACTAAATCATTTAGTTAGGCAGTAGAACACCTCTGCATAGCATTTAGGCATGTCATACATATTGTTTGCATTTTTGCCGTGAATTTATTGTTTCTCTCCCCCTCCTTCTCTCTCGATAGACGCCGAGACCGACGACGTTGCAGCTGAGTATGACTACGCTACAGACGAGCAGCCCGTTGACGACCCCTCTTTCTTGCCAGAGCAACCAGGCAAGCTCCCCCCCCCCCCCCCCCCTTGAGAATCCAGATATCGCCCATCCATTTATCGCTGCAGTTAGATTTTGCTACTGTTAAATGTTTGTTCCTATTCTGATGCATAGCCTGCTTTTGTAACCTGTTTATTGTTACCTTACCTACCTATGTTAAACTGCTTTGTATAGGTTGGTAGTGAACCATCAGTGACCCCCACCACCTTACCCTTGTTGCCCCTGCTTGATCATCGACGTCTCGATCAATGTGATCATCGACCAGAGACCGACACATCACTTTACCCCCCCCCCCTTAGTTGTACGACTCTGCATAGTTACTATCGAGTGTCGAGGGTGATACCTCGTAACGCACTCCTGATGAATACTCTGCAGTGTAGCTGTTCAGTCGTGGTCATCGAGGGTGATTCCTCCTTCTCCACTTCTGATATGACTCTGTCGTGCAACCCCTCAGTGTGAACCTCGAGGGTGATGCCTCATACGTTCACCCTGATGATTTCATCGAGTGGAATCCACCGAGGGTGATTCCTCGGGTTTCCCCCTTGATGTTATAACCACACAGTTACTTTGACCTTTGTTACAGGCGGGTCGACCCTGATGGGTACCCGCAGGGGATCTATGTTGTCGGGTGTGCCGGAAGGGCACTCGAGTGTGATATTGTGACGGAGCTTCAGAAACTCTGATCGTCTCCGCGTGTACTAAATGAGCATCTCGGATTTGGGTATTTGATCTGAGTGGGTCGACGTGCCCTATACGCACTACCACCACGCGGGATTATGGTTTATGGGGCCCTCTACGTCGTACGTTTCTCCTGAAAGCTCCTCAGACGTCACGGTTCACCGTGCGGGCTGATTATTGGGATTGGGCTGGATACTTCGCTGACGAGTTCAGTGTCGCGCCTGCACCCCGGCCAGTCTCGCAACGCGCAGGGTGCCCAGGGCGATGGCCCAAGACCTCTGGGTGCATAGGTTAGTCCGGCGTGCTGACCTCTCTGCTGAGCCTAGGTAGGGCGTTGCTTCGTGTTGATCTTCCGAGGCCGGGCATTACCCAGCAAGTGTGTCCGACCAGAGTTGATCGAGCGTGTTGGGTAACAGTAGTGCACCCCTGCAGGGAAGAATGATCTATCGATAGCCGGTCCTACGGTAAAGGACGCTCAGTTTGTATATCCCGATCTACTACTTGAACCGGATACTTGTTACTTAATTGAAGCTTCGGAATCGCTTTCTCGCTGGGAGTCGAGGAAGGATCTCTAGGCTTTACTTCAACATGTTTGCTTAATAAAATGCTATTCTACTCTCTTCTATTGCTGCAAGATGGTGGCTTCGTGAAAATGTTTGAAGATGCTAGTCTTCGATAGGACTAGGCCTTCTCTCTATTCTGGCATTTCTGCAGCCCAGTCCACATATACAGCCTTTCCCCTTTGATAATGTTGCATATGTAGTGTAGATCCTTGCTTGTTGAGTACTTCGGATGAGTACTCACGGTTGCTTTGTTACTTCTTTTCCCCATACCCACTTTGATGATACATCAGACGATGGAGCCCCGGAGCCAGATGCCACCACAGGAGCCTACTACTAGGAGGGTCCAGGCGACACGTACTACTGGATCGAGCCAGCCGACCAGGAGTAGAATCGGAGGCTCCCAGGCAGGAGGCCTTCGCCTTTCGATCTAGAGTCGTTGTTTGTGCTAGCCTTCTTAAGGCAAAACCTTGTCTAACTATGTATGTACTCAGATTATCTTTGTATGACTGACTTATGTATTCGGATCCTCGTGATCCCTGGTCTGTAATATTGTGGATCTCTATTTATTTGTGTTAGAGTTGTGTTGTGATATCTTTCCGTGAGTCCCTGTGCTTGATCGTGCATGTTTGCGTGTATGATTAGTGCACGATTGAGTCGGGGGCGTCACACACTATTATCATGCTTGTGCATTGGGCATAGTTAATATTTGAATATGTTTCATGAATGGATCAATGATTGAGCATAATGGACTAGGGATAGCTTTCTTTAGTGTTGATTTTTTGAATGACATGGTTGCTTGTTGATATGCTTGATTATTGACTAGTAAAAAGTCCCGTGCGTTGCAACGGGTACAAAATAAATAAATGGTTAGAAATCTAAACAATAGTGTACCACTGAAACAAAGCATTGCAAGTAGAAAAACAATATTTAAAGTACTCAGTAATTTTTAAAATAAATCCATTCTCAAATAGAATTTTTTTTCTATACTGCAACTATAATTTACCGCACGCATCTTCAGCCTCTTTTCTCCTCTCTGCACTCTCTGTTCTTGGTTCTCCAATAAGGTAAAGCTCCTGTTCGGCAAGGCTCCTACCGCTGATGACGTGTTTCTCCTAAGCTCATTGAGATGGTTTTATTTGTTTCTTTTATTAAGCCTATTGCTACCTCGATGATAACCTCGGACCTAGGGAGGGGAAGGACCCCATGCTTAGTTTTTAAGACCTGCAACTTTAAACATTTCTATATCAGTGGACTCAAGTAATCTTGATAACACTTGCTGCAATACCTACAGTTATGAACTCATACTCGGAGTCAGAGGTTTATATCTTCCTGTTATTTGTTACAAGATCAAACCATAAATAAAAAAATATATACAAACTCTAGATAATCACTTCAGCAAACGAATTAAGTTCACTTCTAGAGAGTTAAACCTGACTTTGTGATCTCTAACTCACTGGTTACTTTGTAAGGTTAAAATAATATACATATGACTATCATATATCAGTAGTCTGCTACAACAAAAGAATCGACATAGCAATCCTCATTGCTGCATTCATGGTCACACACCACTTCCATGAAAAAGACATGCCATGGTTCTTTGGTAGATGCCACCATACTGGTTTCATCTTCCAGAATCCACTAAATAGAACACAAATTGAAAAAACAATAATATTTTGCATCTAATCCGTCCTTAAGTATGATAAGAGTGCTTGTTGATTTACCTCCGAACAAGAAGGCAACAGGCAATCAAGGATGTCCACCTTCTTCAGCCACCGTATGGTCCCATGTTTTCAGTCTCTCCAAAGTCTTGTGAGAACGACCACCGAAAGAAGAGTTCCTCCAGCAAAAAGGAGAACATGGCGATAGGAAGAGATGGTTGGGAAATTGCACCGGTGAGGAGCGCCAAGGCATGAACCTACGGCGGCGGTGCTCTCCAGTATCTGCTACAAAGTACTTCCTCCAAGTGCAGACTGAGCCATGAAATTAAATTGAGGTGCAGCAATCTTGACACTTGTTCCTCAACCAACAACTAAAATTGAATCATCCTACACTCGTACATATGGAAAGATCAATCGGTATGCAAGAATGTATGTATTACTAACACAGATATCAAGGATCAGACCTGATCACCCTTGTAATTCCCCCCTTCTTTTTTTTGCAACACTTTCTTTCTCCAATAAAAGGATACAGATTTGTTCTAAAAAAATAAAAGAAAAATAAAAGGATACTGATAGCTCTTTCCAATTGAAACCAACCGATCAACACCTTCCTTTTTTTAGTTGATCCAAACTATAACAGAATCGTGGGGCTGAATGAAAAGAAATCAGAACCCTAGTATTTTTCTCTTCTTTCCAAAAAAGACACAGTTCTCTTCCTTACAAACAATATCTTTTTTCTTCTGACCTGTACGCTGACTTTCTTTATAAGATGAAGGAGAATATGGTGGGCAAAACGGCGGATATCATGCAAATCTATCTCACCTTAATTTGTACGTCCCCAACTCCCCATCCTCGTCCCCCGCTTCCCTTGGCATTGACGTAGATAATCAGTCATTGATTTCACATGAATCAAACTGCATATGTACGTGACTTGTAATTGCGGTGAATGGATTGAGGACTCTTAAGAGCTTTGGAGAAAGTCTTCCTCGCACTGCTAGTGCATACTCATTAGCAAGTACCAATAACAATTGCAATGTTACTTAAATATAGAAGGGGCGGCCATTCACTGAAGCATGTATACATTTTTCTCTTGAAAGAGAACTGCTTACAGACTTACAGCTGAAGTGCTCAATGTGTTGCAATGCTGGAAAAACTTCTATGAATGTTCAGATTGTCAAAGCTAGTGTAACTTCCTAACATAACTATTCTTCGGTTTTTATTTGGCAAGCAAAGGAATCTAGATTTGTGAACCTATAGCACACGCAATGGTGGTTAAATCGACGAAGAACCTCATCTATGGTAGACTGATGGCCTAAAAGGGGATGCACGCACACTTATCTTGGCTTGATCACCTGCACAATCAGATCTTACTACTCGACATTGGTATTGTTTTATGCTTCCCATCGAACATCAGGCAATTTGTGATTCACCATTGCCCTAGGGACTCGACATCCCAGCTATTTTGCTCTGGCAGCTTACTCGTAGCAGACCAAAATGCTTGGATGCCTGTTCTGGAAGTTGTTCCAAATTTGTGCGGCTCCCTAGGTGGACTCATGGAAGGTTGAACAATGTTTTATTAATCAGTTACAGCATCCGTAAACTTCAAAAGAAATGCATAAACAAAATCTACCTCATTAGGTGCATCCTTTTATGATTCTTGGCAGTTAGGTGAACACAGAGATAATAAGAAACATACAAAACTGGCTTTTTAAACTTGCATTATTGTAGTATGCAAGAAATTGATGTCTGATGATATTGTCCCCAAGTGGTCTAGGATAACTTGATGATCTCACAATGCACTAAGTGATTATGTAGAGAATTATAAATTCGCCAAATTCTTAAATCAGTAATTTAATCAAACAACATTTGTTAATTTGGAACTATTTGATATTGTTGATTGTTCGTAAGTCTATTTAGTTAGAGAAGGTTCTCAATCGGATTACCATCCCTCTTTCATTCAATTAGGTTCAGCAAATTCCTGTTATTACCTTGACAGTGCCCACTGCTGGACAGAGTTAATATTTTTGGCAAGAAATCTCTGTTATAAATGGTCCAAATTTATCTATATGTATTATGTATATCCCCAGCAATAGAAAAAACATTCTGGTCCTCTTCCTCTCTAGCAAATCTTCGTCAGTGATAGGGATATGCCAATGACCTTTCTCTGATTTCTGAGTTTCAGAGGTAGAGGGTGGAACAATTAGAAAGTCAAGAAAGGGCTAGATGAATCTGATTGAAAAACTAAAAACAACAGAATATCTTGTTGTGCATAAATCATCAATTATATGCCCAATTAGTACTGTCCAGTTAAAGGTCGAAGCTAGAATTATAGATCTTACAACTGTACTTCAGAAAAGAACCATTCAATGTCAGACTTTTATCATTGCTAAATGTCAGGATCTCGTATCATACAATCATAATCCTCCTAGATTAGGATTATAGCAAATTAGTGAACGAATAAAATAACTACAATTTGGAGCTTCAAGTAAAGCAAACGGTTAACTTAATTCTCTAGTCGACGGCCATGTTGGTACCTGAAGAATCACCCTCCCCCTGCTGTTAGTTCAGCACCTTGGTACCTCATTCTTGGCGCAGCATCTGATCCCAAATCTCCAACCTGGTAGCCAATTCTGGTCAACAAATAGTAGCATGGAATACTTTTACGACTAACTTAGAATCAAACAAGAAGACATGCTTACCATGTTGGCGTATATGACACTGGAACCACTCATGCAACCATTGTCTAGATGTGTCTCTTTCGGCTCAAAACTATGAATTTCAGAGATGCGCTTCTCTGAAAGCATAAAGATGCCATATCAGACTCAACACCTGGCTCAACAAATCATACAGTTCGGTGCAAGTGTTTATACTGCTTTCATGTGCAAATTCAAGTGAGAGTAGTATATTGGTAATCCATATTTCAGATGGAAACAGGAGAACGGAAGTGTGATTTTAGAGGTGAATACCTTATCCTCCACCTCATGGATAAAACAGTCGCCGTCAGATGCGTGGTGAAGTGGTGGCCACCATCCGATCAATGCAAACAGAAACAAGCACACCACTGCCCATCATATTTTGGGGGAAAATATACAGTAGTGCTCTCCGGCGTTCATCCTTTGTTCTGTGTTTTATTTTCACTTCTTTGCCATTCTGGTTCTTGTCAGGCGACGTGAAAAATCGAACGAAGGGAAAAACAAAATAAAGTAAGAAAAGGGGCAACAGACGCCATGGCGTGAGCTGTGAGCACAACAATTCCTCTCACCGAATTTTTACAGCTTTGTCGAGCTTTCACTTGGGCCCCTTTTTCACCACATGCCGACATCATCATTGGCTGCGCAGCGGTGTCGGTGGCGGCGGCGCGGCCGCAGAAGGCATCCCGATGGACGGCATTGCCACCGCGGATGACGAAGTGGGCCACCGACCGTGTGCTGGACGCCGGCACGTGGTTCTCCTCACACAGGAACTCCCTGGAGCACGCCCGCTCCATCTCCCGCTCGTAGTCGTGCACCAGCATGTCCGTCGAGGCGCCCTCCTCCTTCCGAGCCTGCGCCAGCACGCCCGCGGTGAAATCACCGACATCCGACCCGGCGACGACGCCGCGTACCTGCCATCATCAAAACCGAACGAGATTCAGGGAGCTGCTTCTTTCGCTCGAGTGAGAAATCTGATTCACCCAAAACGAAAATTGGATCTTGGATGCCCACCCGCGCGGGCCGTCGACGAGGATGACATCCCAGGCGATGTCATAGAGCTGGTTGGGGAGGTCGTTGATGGCGAGGCGGCAGGCGAAGAAGAGCAAGTTCTGGACAGGGCGGCACTCGGCGGCGCTGGCGGTGCACGCGGCCTCGAGGAGGTCCGGGAACCCGCGGACCGTGTTGGTGTAGGCCACGTATTAGGCCTGCAGCCCCGGATGCGAACACGTACCCCGGCAGCCCCGGCTCCGCATCCCCGCCTCACGGCCGCATCTTCCGAGCGCCGCGTCGCCTCCCCGCCGCCTGATCCCTGCAAGAAAAACGTCACCTCAAATTAACCACTAAAAAGGATAGCGGGTTGAATACTCCAAAATGCAGGGTCCTTTTTGTAAAAAAGCCGCGACGGTGAACTCGACAGAGTCATTCTGTGCTTTATTATTAGGGAAAGATGTCTTCATGTCAAATATAAACTATTGCTTTGAATCGTCTAAAAGTCCAAATGTCTATGCTACAAAATAAAAATTTATGATATGAACATGTTAGGCAGCATTTCACATCAAAAATTCTGTTTTTATTATTTACCTACTCGAGGACGAGCAGGAATTAAGCTTGGGGATGCCGATACGTCTCCAACGTATCTATAATTTTTTATTGTTCCATGATGTTAAATTATCAATCTTGGATGTTTTATATTTATTTTATAGCAATTTTATATCATTTTTTGGAACTAACCTATTGACATAGTGCCTAGTGCCAGTTGCTGTTTTTTGGTTGTTTTTTTACTTCACAAAATATCATTAACAAACGAAGGCCAAATGCCATAAAACTTTTTGGTGAATTTTTTCTGGACAGAAGACAACTTGGGAGCCAAGGAAGTGTCCGAGGGGAGGCCTGTGGGGCCCACAAGGCACCAGGGCGCGCCTTGGTGGGTAGTGGGGCCCACAGGCCCCCTCTCCATCGCCTATCAGCTCTATAAATACTCTAAAATCGCAAAAACCCTAGGGGAGCAGAGAGATAAGAGTTTCCACCGCCGCACGTTCCAGAACCACGAGATCCAATCTAGAGGCCTTTTCCGGCACCTTGCCGGAGGGGTCAACGATCATGGAGGGGTTCTTCATCAACACCCTTGCCCCTTTGATGATGCGTGAGTAGTTTACCACGAACCTACGGGTCCGTAGGTAGTAGCTAGATGGCTTCTTCTCTCTTTTTGATCTTCAATACAATGTTCTCCTCGATGTTCTTGGAGATCTATTTGATGTTACTCTTTTTTGCGGTGTGTTTGTTGGGATCCGTTGAATTGCGAGTTTATGATCAGATCTATCTATGAATATTAATTGAGTCTTGATTGAACTCTCTTATGCATGATTTTTATAGCCTCGTATTTCTTCTCCGAACATTTGGTTTGGTTTGGCCAACTAGATTGATTTTTCTTGCAATGGGAAGAGGTGCTTTGTGATGGGTTCGATCTTGTGGTGTCCTCACCCAGTGATAGAAGGGGCAGCGAGGCACGCATGTATCATTGCCATTAAGGATAGAAAGTTGGGGTCTATTCCTACATAAATAGATCTTGTCTACATCATGTCATCGTTCTTATTGCATTACTCCGTTTGTCCATGAACTTAATACACTAGATGCATGCTGGATAGCGGTCGATGTGTGGAGTAATAGTAGTAGATGCAGGCAGGAGTCGGTCTACTAATCTTAGACGTGATGCCTATATACATGATCATTGCCTTGGATATCGTCATAATTATTTGCTCTTCTATCAATTGCCCAACAGTAATTTGTTTACCCACCGTATGCTATTTTCTTGAGAGAAGCCTCTAGTAAAATCTACGGCCCCCGGGTCTATTTCCTATCATATTATTTTTAGATCTATTAATCCAAAAATACCTTGCTGCACTTTTTCTTTATCTATTTTATTTTTTGTTTTTGTTAGATCTATTTATCCAATCTCATACAATTTAATCTATCTCAATACCGAGGACGGATTAACAACCCCTCTTACGCGTTGGGTTGCAAGTTTTTGTTATTTGTGTGAAGGTATTGTTTACATAGTTTGGTGGATCCTCCTACTGGATTGATACCTTGGTTTCATAACTGAGGGAAATACTAACTGTTGCTGTGCTGCATCACCCTTTCCTCTTCAAGGAAAAAACCAATGCGATATCACAAGTAGCAAGAAGCAATGACATAGCAGTGCAACACACCATATGCATGATAATAGCAACATAACCCTGCCAAGTTAGAGCATACACCTCGGGGGGGGGGGGATAGGATAGGTCATCTATCTCTGAATCCTCCTCTGAGGAGCTATTTGTAACCAGCAAGATATCTTCTTCGACACGTAGCACTGACTGCTTTGAAGACCTTGTTTTCACTCTAGATTTTTCCATCACCAACTCAAATGACTGATGCACATGAAGAGTAGATGAATGTACAAACATTATCGACAAATGGAATGCATGATGGAAAAAAATAGTATGGCATGATACAAGTCACATATACGATGACTGGCTAAACAACATGGCATTGAATGACTCACATATATGATGTCTTGCTAAACAAGATGGCATTGCATAATTCACATATATGATATAAAAACCAAACAGGTGGCATTCACACAAAGCATGTCTAAACTAAGCTGATGACATATACAATTTACAAAGTAAGCAATGCCGGGTGCCATATGCATGATATGACCAACATCAGCATGCCAGGTAAAGAGCAAACACCTCAGGGGGTAAATAGGAGTGGTCTGCTCCCTCTGAATCCCCCTCTGAACATTTATCTTCCTCTGGAATACAATTTGGCATGGGGGAGGGGGGCTGCCACGGCACCCACCATGCAGCGACGTCTGCATGGCATTACATTCCCACGCGACGATCTTCTCTTTTTATCTACATGTTCAGTACGATTGTGTACAAACTGACATGCATAATATAAAAACATAGTCAGATTATGCAGGGCCTAAGGGGTGCATGCAGAAATCCAAGCTGATGGTAGCAACCAGTGGATAGATCCAAAAGTAATGGTAGCAGGCAGATGATAGCTTCAGTTAAGAAAGATAGATGATTTCTCATGTACTATTTGTTGCCCACCCAACATGAATCACATAGAAGACCCGAGATGAACCAGATAGTAGACAGAGATACTATTCGTTGCTGCCTCGATATGTGCCCCGCGGGCATTTTAAAACTCAAGTTTGAACATTAGTTTAGACTTTGGACCTAACTCGAAGTCTAAGAGGTGAACAGGATGATAAAGTAGCAGGTAATATTAATATATGTATAACGTAAGCAGACACGAAAGAGTGGGACCTCTCCGGAACTTTGTAGTCCTTAGGTTCATCTGCTCAGTCGATGATGGTAATGCAGTTGGCATGGCTGCCGACGGCGGGGAAGAAGATTTGAGGCGGTGAAAGAAGGTCTGCAGGGGGGATCTCTGCTGCTGTGGACACTTCCGTCGTTGTAGCAGCTCAGGTGGGGTGGACGATGGCACGGTAGAAGCGGGACAAACCACACAGAGTTCTCTTTGACACCTATCCGTAAATGAAGTAAATTTGTAAGGGCTCCTTTGAATTGGAGGATTCTAAAAATGCAGGGACAGGAAAAACACAAGAATAGGATAGGAATGCAGGTGCAAAACATAGCATTTGCAAACACAAGATTTTTGTCAACTTATGTGTTTGGTTCATAGGAATTGGAAGAACACAGGAATGTAGAGAAACATGGTCAAATTAAAGTCAAACCACACGAAAATGTAAAGTGGGAATCTTATTATGCCACTAATGCACTTAGTCTTGTTCTTCATGCATAGGAATTAAAAGGACGTCCAAGTGGATATTAAAATACCTATGTTTTTTCTTTGAAAGAGTCACCAAAGGGAAAAAATCCTCCAGTTTTGCTTTGCTCCATTCGTTCTAACCAAATGCATGAATCGTAGTACCGTAGGAAACTTTCCAATTCCTATGATTTTCTTCACTTTTTCTTTCAACCAGTGGTGATTGTAGTAGGCAGTCTTTAACAGGCTGAAGCCTGCCCTCGAAAAATGTTTTTGTACTACTACTAGTTTGGACCCAGCCAACTAGCTCAACCCCTAGGCCCATCTACACTCACAGGACTACTACCACACTGCTTGTTATATGGTAGAAACTATTCGTATTTCTTGTTACTACGTGTTCTCAGTGTGTCTTCTTTCCTGCATGAATTGGATATATTTTTAAAGAAACCTAAAGTTTATCAATATATACTACATGTGATCTATTGTACTCAGAAAAAATTGAGCTTATATGGACAACATAAGTAGGTCCATTATTCTGGTTAAAAACTTATATCTTTGGAAAAAATTCAGTAACAGTACATGTTTTTTGACTATGTACCGCAAGGCAAAAAGCCTCACAGTTCTCTTTATTAAATAAAAGATAACAAAGTCATGTACAAGATGAAGAATAAGAGAAATACTTACACAGAAGAAAGTTAGTCTAAGAAACTAACTAGGGTAAATTAGACAGCCATTCCAAATAATTATCCTTACATTTGATCCTATGGGTTAACAGGGTCATATCATGAATAAAGTTGCACCTCCAAAGTCTGAACATGGGCCTTTCATTCCTGAAAACTTTCCCATTCCTGATGATCCATATGTTCCAAGCAGCAGTAAACACCACCTCAGTGAAGAAAGGCTTGCCAAAATCCCTCCTAGCATGCAGAGCCATCTGATATGTGGTCATCCCAGGCTGTGGCTCCCAGGCAATCTGCAAGTAATTCCAAACCCTTTGGCTAAAGTTGCAGGAAAAGAAAAGATGCCCAACATCTTCATGAATCAGGTGAGGACATAAAAAACATGTGTGATCCTCAACATGCCAATGCCTACGTTGAAGCATATCCCTTGTGTTTAATCTATCTCTCAGCAACAACCATCCAAACATCTTTATTTTTAGTGTACATGAGCATTTCCATATCCACTGAAAAATTGGGTCGACCAGAACATTCTCATGTACCTGTGTATAATATGATTTAGGTCTAAAGCACCCTTTGTCGAAAGGCCAAATCCATTGATCATTAATCTCAGTTAGCTCATAACCTCCTAGAATTTGCTGCAGAGAGTGTAATTCCTCAAAGGCCTGGGTCAACAAGGGTAAATGCAGTCCATCAATAACATTCTGTGACAAGACCTGGGCAACAGAAAGCTGGCCATCAACCACGCAAGAGAATAAACGAGGAAAACTCTGACTGATGGAGGAATCATTTAACTCAGAGACCCAATTGTCAGTCCAAAACATAATGGATCTGCCATTTCCAAGGGTGGGTTTAGCAAACTGGCAGTATTTGGGAGAGAGCTTAAAGACATCACGCCACCAGAAAGAACCACACAAAGTAGTTGCATGAGGCACTGATTCATAGTAGTATGAATCCTAGATCAGACTAACCCAAGGTGTGTCATGGTGATTATAGAACTTATGCAGAAATTTCATGAGAAGAGCCTCGTTTCGCACTCTCAAGTTAAGAACACCAAGACCACCCTTGTTCTTTGGTAGACAAACTAAATTCCAAGCAGCAAGAGACTGTATGGGTGTATCAGGATTACCTCTCCAAAGACATTGCCTCTGGATGCGCTCTATCTACTTTAAAATGCTAGGTGAAATATCCAGTGTGCAAAGGAAGTATATAGGCATTGATGCCAGGACAGACTGAAGCAGTTGCAACCTACTACCTTGGTTGAGAAAGCATGAAGTGGCAGAAAGCCTCCTCTCAAATTTGTGCACTAGAGGCATGAGATCTTGGACAGAGGGCCTTGTAGTGCCCATAGGCAGACCCAGTTATGTAAAGGGCATGGATCCCAACTTACAACCCAAAACACTGGCTAGTCTGTTGGCTTCCTCATTTGAAATATTCATAGGTATCATCAAGGATTTTGCAAAATATACAGACAAACTAGCGGAGGCAACATAAACATCCAACATGTCTTTCAGAGCAAGAAGCGGGTGGTCCAAAGCAGGCAGAACAATCAAGGTGTCATCTACATACTGAACTATAGGGTAATCCTGGCAATGTGTGGTATTGGGAGTGTTAAGATCCCCTTAGCACACATGTCAATGACCACAGACTGAAGTAGATCAACAGCTAAAACAAATAACATGGGAGACATTGGATCACCCTGTCTGACACCTCTCTTACACTTGAAGTGATGCCCAGGCATTCCATTTAGTAACACAGAGGATGATCCAGAGGATAAGATATTTTGGACCCAAGAAATCCACTTCTCATTAAAACCTTTATATCTAAGAATTCTAATGATAACATCATGTTCAATAGTGTCAAAGGCCTTTGTCAAATCCAAACTTCAGCAGCACAATTGGTCTCTTAGAAGCCTGGCATGGTGGATATATTCAAAACACCAGCCCAAACAATCCTGAATGGTTCTAGACTTTATAAACCCATATTGATTATTATGGATGCAAGACAAAATAACTTTCTGTAAATGGTTGGCCAAGAGCTTAGTTAGAAATTCCAAGCAGGTGCTGGTGAGGGAAATTGGCCTATAGTCATTTATAGTTTCAGGACTAATTTTCTTGGGGATCAGGGTTATGAGTGAACTATTTATGCACTCAAGATCCAACTGCCCTTCAGAGAACTCCTTGACCAGTAGCATGAAATCATCTTTAATTATATCCCACCATTTCTTCAAAAAGAGACCAGTAAAACCATCTAGCCCTAGAGCTCTATCTGGTGGCATCTGTTTAATGACCAAATTGATTTCCTCCTCGGAGAAAGGCTTTGTTAAATCATCCAAACCATCTACCTTTTTGATTACTTCCCCTAGGTCAAAACCCATCTGGATATCATTTGAACATCCCATTCTTTGCTTAAAATCCTTCAAAAACAGAGCTGCCATAATTTAATGGTTTGACATCACATCACCATCATCAGAAATAACACTAGAAATACTATTAGATCTGAAACGTTCAGTTGCCGTTGCATGAAAGAATTTTGTGTTTTCCTCCCCCACCTTAATAGATCTGATGGTGCATCTTTGCTTCCAATAAATGAATTACGGCCTAAGTACCTCTTCCCGATGCAATTTCATAATTCTTCTAAAGTTGGACTCAGGCAGAGTTAAAGGTCTATGTTCCTCTAGGGAATCCAGACACAATATCACCTTATTGCAATCAACAATCAAATATTTAACCTTCGAAAGGTTAGTATGCCAAATCTTAAGAGTGTGCCTAAGAGCTTTGAATTTAGTTGTGATAAGAGCAGCAGATGATTTCCTGTGCATTGGCTTGGTCCAAGATTCTCTGACACAATCAAGAAACCAGGTAAGTTAACCCAATAATTTTCAAAACGAAAAACCTTGGCCTTAGGGATCATTGTTTTGATAGAGACAACACATGGTGTGTGATCAGACGCAGTCCTGGCTAGTGGCATAACCATTGTATTAGGATAGCTGGATGTCCAAGATACAGTTGTAAAAAAACAGTCAATTTGCTCCAAGAGGGGAACATCCTGCATATTAGACCAGGTAAACCTTCTTCCTTTTAGGGTAATTCAATTAAACCTAAGTGGCCAATGACCTCATTAAAGAGGAACATATCATTAACATTGCCCCAGGCCCGTTTCTGTTGTCCATAGAGCGCAGGAAATTAAAATCACCCAATAAGAGCCAATTATCATCAACAGGGATTACCAAATTATGCAGCGAATTAATAAACTCTTCTCTTGCAGGGTTTTGGCATGGTCCATAAACAGTGACCAACGTACAAACTTCAGAATTATGCTTTCATTGGAATTCCACAGTGATACCATAACCCACTGAGTGAATAAGCTTGCCAGTAAAGATCGCTGAATTCCAAAGGACAATCATACCACCAGAAGCCCCAACAGAGGGAACATATACAAAATGATCAAAACGTCGTGGGAAATTTTTTCGAATGAAACATTGATCCATGACCTCACACTTTGTCTCTTGCAAACAAATCACCGAGCAGCCACTCTCATCAATTTTCTGACGAACAGCACGATGACGTTTATCAGAGTTCAAACCACGCACAGTCCAACATAAAACTTTCCAGTCCCTAAAGGTGTTCTGATTCATTACAAACTATGGGTGCATAGAAACAAAAGGCCGCCACATAATGACAGGACCAAACCAATGACGCAACATAAATAAGGTTCTGACATGACTGCAAATAAAGCCTAAGATAGATGGTTTTAACATGGGTTAACCATAAACCCACATAAATAGTAACAGTACATGTTCCTGTTGTAATCTAAATTTTTGTGAGCTTATTTGGTCCACATGATTATGAGATAATGGTTGTCTTCGTAAACTGATTCAAATTGTGGTTCAAACGAGCATTTAGTTTTCTCCCTTTTAACTTTGAGACCACCCTCCATTTCGTTCCAGATTTGCAACAACTTTGAACCAAAGGATCCCTAAGGGATCGACATGAATGTAGAGTAAAAAAGCGATGCGATGAGTGTACAACCTCTTTGGCGTAGCCTTGTCGACCAGAGCATCATTGGGTTGGTTGTGGAGGATGGTGCGGCTGGTGTGACTGTCAGAGGTGGGGAAGAAGATCTGAAGCGTCTGGAGACGGCGCCAAGGGTATTGCACCTCTGTGATGGACGGTTTCGTCGTTGGAGCAGCTCCAGTGAGGTGTATGATGGCAAGGCTAAAGCATGAAAAGACAGACAACGTTAATCTGAAGTGGCGTTCTAATAGCATCTGCAATAGGTGATGTAAAATACATCACCAAAAAGTGCTATATGTAAAATGCATCAGCCGCGCCATGGTCCCTCCCACAGATGATGTAAAAACTGTTGACTCTAAACTTAATTGAAGAAACTGCATTTTACAGTCAAAACTGAATTTTACTGTCGAAACTGAATTGTACTGACGAAACTGGATTTTACTGTCAAAATTTATTACACTAGTAGCAGAGCACTGCGATAAAAGTTTAGGCCACTCGAGCACTTATAGCAGAGAAGCAGTGATCTAAATTAGCAGCCGCTCGAGCAAGGAATGCACTAGCAGAGAGCAGCTCGTGCAGCAGCAGCAGCTGCGCCCGGAGCAGCAGCGCGAGCGAGAGCTAAAGCAACAACTCGTGTAGCTACAGCAGGTCGTGAAGCAGCAGCAGCAACAACAACGTGACCGAGAGCAAGAGAAAAGCAGAGCACCAGCATGAATGAGTGCAAGAGCAGAGCAGCAACATGACCGACATCAAGAGTAGAGCAGCAGCGTGAGTGAGAGAAGAAGAAGCAGCAGCAGCAACACGAGCGAGAGACGGAGCAGCAACGCGACCGACAGCAAGAGGAGAGTAGAGCAGCAGCAGCACTAGCGAGAGCTAGAGCAGCAGCAACACGACCGACAGCAAGAGCAGAGCAGCCGCAGTGCGAGCGAGAGCCGGAGCAGTAGCAGCTACTGCTGGTGTGGACGTCGTCGCCGAGGGAGCAACGACATGGGGGAGAGACGCCGTGAAGGAAGTAGCCAGTGATGGCGCCGTCGATGGAGACCCGCCATGGCTGCTCGGTATCGAGCACCGGCAGCCTCGTGAGATTGAATAAAAGATAAAATGCAGCGGTGAGTGTAGAACTTCCTTGGTGGCGCCGAGTAGGCCTCAACTTCATCGGAGGAATTAGTAATGGTGCTTCAGTTCCGATGGGGCAGGTGAAGACGGCGCCGTGGGAACAGAGGTGGCACAATAGACGAGGCGAACATTGGGGCAGCTCCTTGGAGGTGGAGGACGGGGCGGTGGAACTGGACGAACGACGAGATCGATGATGGATCCTCATCCGGTGCGGTGGATGAGGGACGTTGAGCTGTTGCTATGGACGATGTCGTCGGGGAAGAGGCTCCGGCTAGGCAGCGGTCGGGAGGCGGACGGAGGAGCGTGGAGTTTCGTGGGTTTTGGCCGCCTCGGTGTACGAATGGGAGGGACGAAGGGGAAGGGAGGGGGAGCCATGGCTTAGGGACGCACTTGTCCAAAACGTGGGGTAAGTCACAAAAGTACCCCCACCGGTTTTGACCACGCGATGTCGAGGCGGCATTTCGGCTGAGGGGTAGAAGGGGGATTTTGCATGTCTGGGCTGCGCGACCGATTTTGGATGAGGAGGGAGTTTTTGCGTGCGTTAAAATTTCGGGATAACAAGGCGCGGCGCGGGTTGAAGAGGCAGGAGTTTTGCAGCAAAAGAGACAAGAGATACTCTAGCTTGAAAATTTCGAGATAACAAGGCGCGGATTCTATGTTCGGGAGAACAAACTTAACGTGTACAAAAAATAGACAATTCATACAAGACAAAAGAGAGGCATGTCCCCTTTTACTATATTGCTACAAATGCCATTCAAAAACTACAAGAAAAATCTAAAAAAACTGGGAGAACAAGATTAGCGTGTACACTAACAAATCAATTCGCACTTCCCTCAACAACAACAAAAACAAATCAATTCGCACCACAAGAAAGAGCCATGTCCCCTTTTATATGATTACAAATGCCAGGATCTCGAATTTCAAATTTTGAATCCACGCTATGTTGAATTGGAATATATCGTAGGTGATCTTGCGGTGTATAATGGATGTAGTCCTACATTTTGATCTTCCATCTTATATGAACATTTTACTTCATCCAGTGAATATATATTATCGTCTACCATATGGACTAAATTGGGATCAAATTTCCCTATTTGAATATGATTGTTGTCAAGTTATACCATCATTTAAATATTATCTTCATGACAGAAAACTTGCATATAGTAGTAATCATATTTAAATATGAACTACATGTACCATACGATCTCCAATTCAAATATTTGTATCCATTTTATGTTGAATTCAAATCACAGTACACTCATGATCTAGGTAGCCAGATGTTTGGAATAATCTAAACCCTGTTTTCATATGTATAATGCGTTTAACACACACAACAATGCATGCCCCCCCCCCGCCGCACACACACACAACATTTAGATGTTAGCTTCGAAACCCACACATTATCTCAGATTTGAATAGTTATGCATGCACGGATGCAATGTGGTCAAATGATGCGTGCCATTGGTATCTAAAATTCAAATCGATTTGGGCTTGTTCGATGTCTATATAGTATATAGCACGTTTGATTCAAAACCACACCACGCATATCTCCATTATATTCATGCATGCATGAGTTATAAACATCATGATCTCTTATTCAAATATTTGAATCCACTTTTATATTGATTATCGTCTCTGTGAGTCTTTTACACGCAAACACACACTCCTCCTCCCTTTGTGGTTAACTTTCCTATCGTGCATGCATATATGCACACACACTCCGCACCACTCGGAGTCCTCTACATCGCGCACACATGTTCTTTTGTTCTTTAGGTCAGTCTCCCACGATCTCCCTACGTCTCTCCATCTCCCTCTTTCCCACACACACCGATCGATATACCCTCTAGCTAGCCAGGCTTGCCTATGACACACAAACATGTACACACATAGTCCCTCCCCTCCTCTCACCATCCATGCCTCCCGCCCTAACTCTGAGGTACGCGGGCACTGTCGCCCCTCTGTTGTTATCCATCTTGCACTCGTACAGTGTCACAAGCTAGCTGCACCCCCTCCCCCCCACCACACACCTCTCCCTCTCTTCCTCACTCCGGGTGTTCTTTATCTCTGACACATGCATGCATGTGCACCAATCGATTTCCCTCTATGTGTAGCCAGGTCTCTCTCGCTATTTCCCCACACAAAACGACCGATCTATATCTCTAGTTAAGTCTCCCCCTCTTTACCCATGTACACATCGACCAAACCACAACCTCTCTACATTGGACCGCCTACCACACACACATTAATTGTCCCTCCCCGTCTCATCATCCATGCCTTCTGCTTCATCTATCGACTAGACACACGCGCCCACGCACGTTATTGTCACCTCTCTTTAATTATCAATCTCGCACTTGTACTCCTTCCTTGTCTTCGTCTAGTTGGCCACTCGCATCATCTTCCAGCATGCACCCCCTCTTTCCTAGCACTTGCTGAAAAAGGGTTTCCCCCCGCTTTGTATTACAAAGCAACCAACACCGATACAATCATATATCTATGTCTATCAATATGTCACGTAAACGATCCCTCCCCCTCTCTTCTTATATATCGCCCCCTGCACATACATATACTATTCATTCAGGCCTCTCTTTGACACAAACATATGCATAGAGGCATGTTGCACACACCATCTCCCTCTCTCTAACACACACACTAGGTGGAGGACATGTATGATGAGAAGAGGTGCACGCACGCATGCACTGCCTCCCTCATACACACACGCGGGTACACGATGGAGCACGTTTCTCTAAGGAGAGGTGGCATGGCCAGCGGTGGCAGCACAGCCGGCCACGGGAGGCAGGAGCAGTTGGTCCCGCCGGCGCTGGTTTGGGAGGCTGGAGCAAGAAGATCAGAGATTAAATAAGCAGCGCCGTCGTTGGATTAACATCCAATGGTCAATGCTGCTAGAATTGTTTATTGACTAAGTTGACAAAGCCCTGCGTACGTGTCAACTTAGTGGGCCCACAAGTCAGCCTCCGAATGTGGTGGGTCCCAGCTATAATGAGGAGGAATCATTTTTGTTGCACGTAATAAGGAGGAACTTCCTTCCGTGCGAAGATGTAGCTGGTGGGTCCCAACTGTCATGGGGAGGGATTTTTTTGCATAATAAGAAGGAACTTCCTTGCGTGCGAAGATTATCGCTGGTGGGTCCAACCTGTCAGGGGGAGGAATCGTCTATTCCCGCGTAATAAGGAGGCACTAGCTTGTGTGCGAAGATGTAGCTGGTCATTCCCAGCTGTTAGCCCCTCCACGTACTCCATGTTGGCTCAGTTGTTGACCATGCATCGTCGAGTGCACCACATCAGTGGATGATGGTGAGGCCTAGGATTGGAGCGATCTGGAGTCATGGAAGAAGGGGCACTGGAGTCCCTGGCGAAGGGGAGTATGATGGTTGACTGGTTTGGCTGCGGGGTGAGGCTGCCGTCGCCGGAGAATAACAGAAGGTGTGGGTAAGTACATGTATGACCTGAGCATCATTGGGAGTAGGGTGGGGTGGCGAGACCTGTGTGGCAGCACATCCGGCCATGGGAGGCAGATGCAGGCACTCCCGCTGGCGATGGTGTTGGCGGCTAGAGCAAGAGCAACTAGATCAAAGATTGAAGAAGCAGGATGGCCAATGGATGTCAATTCAAAGGCTATGGTTGTCAAAATAATTTTTGACTTTTGTTTTTGACCATTAAATCATTTTTTAATCGACCATTAAATCATTTTGTTGACTAAATGGACAATACCTTCACGGGCTTCATCCTAGTGGGCCAACAAAGTCAGCTTTGAAAGCTATGATGGACATGCAACCCATTTATGTAGGTTTGACAGCCCGTTTCATTTTTTTCCAATACATCTATTTCCTGGGCTTCGACTCAAAAAATAATCTATTTTCTGGGCTGGGTAAAAAGAATAATAGCCTATTTACTATTTATGATAATTTACAACGCATTCGATTATTTATTCGAATGCACCTATTTACTGGGTTGGGTGAAAAAATAATATTGCGGACAGGCAGCCCATTTATTATTTATGATAATTTACAACCCATTTGATTTTAGTACAAATGGACCCATTTTCTGGGATGGGTTAAAATACAATGTTGGTCTGGACAGAGCATTTCTTATAAAAAATAATACTAATCTAGGGATTTTATTAAAAAAAACTTAAGTCGGGCTTGGTAATCTTATTATGTAAAAATTGAACTGAGTTGTGCATTTCTTCAAAAAAAACATAGGATAGGTTACGCCTATTTTAGGATCTTGGGTACAACTTTCTGCCCAGTTGCGTTGCTGTTGTTCATGGAACAAGGCTTGTGTAGTACTATACAACTTTACATAGCTACTCAGCCCACATTCAATAACGCCTGAAATGGCCCAAACAAGGCTTGTGTACAACTTTCTAAAGTCTCTAAGCTCAAATTATAACTTAAGAAAAAAGGTAGAGTCCAGTGGAACCTAATTAAAAGCTGTCACGAGTGAAGAAATAATGTAACGAGTCCCACTTGTTAGCGAGAGAGAGAGAGAGAGAGACCGATTGGTCGATGCTCATGAATACATCTTTCCGCCATATGCATTGCTCATGCTCAGTACAAACTTATATAGTTGACACAATCATATACAACATCATAGCACATTGAACTTGCATACAAAAATTTCACGTGGGCGGCACAACAGGGGTGGAAGCAGTGGAACGCTACAGGTTGGGCTATGTTAAAATCAACAAACTCGTACATAAATGTTCATCATCTTTATCAATGACGTGGAAATATCTTGAATGCTGTGCAAAGAAAACAGACAGACAACACAATAAGTTCTGCTAGCACATTAAGTAGACGTACACCCATTTCTACAAAAAAGTTCAGGTACTAAAAGAGAACATGTAACAATCAAATGTATTGGCACATCAGTGCTTCACACCTATAGCTCAGATATAACTAGTATCTGAGAAGAATCAGTTGTTACCTCAAATTAGAGCACATCCAGGCAACCAGTCTGGCCTCTTCTCCCAAAGAAGTAGTGGCCTCCGTCGCGCGATGGAGTAGGCCTTGTGCCATCCATCGTTCCGAGAAACATGGCGAAAGTCTGACGTTGACTCCTGTAATGCACGTCGTCGATGGAACCTGGCACCGGCAGTGGCGGCAGGACTTGATTGATGGATTGACCACTTCTTCGACATGCAAGAAGACTCAATACAGGTACATAGCTAACATGGTTCACGGTGGCCTTGGTGGCGATGAATAGTACAACCCTGGTTCCTGCACCGATATCTCAACACCAATCACCTTCGGTATGGTGGACGACTTCTTCATCCATGCCATAATCGTCAAAGCCCAGCTGTCTGGAGGAACAAACATACTTACGAGCTCACGTCCTAGGTCCTTGATAAGCTCATTCATGGAATCGCTATTCCAAGCACGTCGAGGCATGCCGTGGAAGGTAAGCTTTGTTAAAACTCAAGCTTAGAGGGCACCGAGCCCCGTCCTGGGTGCCACCGATCAAAGCTCACCAGCATGCCATCGCAGAACAAACGCCGGGAAGATTCGAACACACGACTGCAGTCGAAAGTTGTCCGAAACCTGACGAAGAAATCGGTCGGTGGCGGAAAGACTTCGATGAGCAAGTCACTTATTTGGATGTCGAGCACAATGCCAAGAGCTTTGACAAGGTCGTCCGACGAAACGGGATGCCGGTCGCAGTAGATGGTTACCGTTAGCACTTTGCCGGTAAATTGGTTGTCAAGCGCCGCCATGCCACTATTGAGCGACAGCACGCAGCGCCCGAAGGCAGGACGGACCTCAGGATCTCCGTCTTGGAGATCCGTGTTAACCGGTGACATGATAGTGCGCTTGAGTACAGGGAGTAGAGGAGGGGGATTTGGGGGATCTGGAGTAGGAATCGAGATTCCAGAGATGGGGGAGGGGCGGGGATTGGGGATGAAAAGGTAGCATCAATTTCAAACACGCGCCAATACGCACTCGTCGCGCAAGCGCACGAAAACAACGGTGGCACCCATAGGTCGGCCTAAGAATCCTTTTTTTGTTTTTTTGAGCACCCGGCCTGAGAGTTCATAATTGGCATGTTTGGCATTGTGTTACTACTCGGCCCATATTGAATGACACCTCACATTGGCCCAAACAAGTGTACATCATCGAAAAGTCACTGAGCTCAAATTATAACTCGAAAAAAGGATACACACACACACATACACACACACACTGAACACTGGAGAATGGTGATGCCCTCATTTAGCCCACTAGCAGTTCGAGACAATAAACAGTTCGAAACAACGATATATACAACATTCAAACACTGACTAGTGACTACTACTGACATAAATAGCGAGACATGATAGTTCATAACAAGTCTTGCTACACCACCAAAATGCGCCCATCTGCAGCGCTCAGAGTCTCGTGATCCAGACAAGAATGACATTCTAAAGAGAGGCAACTGTTACATAGTCAGAGTGACATAGACGAGGATGACCAAATCATAAGGAGTCTGCATAACAAAAGAGAAAACTACTGATGACCCACAAGTATAGGGGATCAATCGTAGTCCTTTCGATAAGTACGAGTGTCGATCCCAACGAGGAGCAGAAGGAAATGACAAGCAGTTTTCAGCAAGGTAATTTCTGCAAGCACTGGAATTATCAGTAACAGGTAGTTTGATAGCAAGATAATTTGTAACAAGTAACAAGTAGCAATAGTAACAATAGGTGTAGCAAGGTAGCCCAATCCTTTTGTGGCAAAGGATAGGCTGAAATGGTCTCTTATAATAGGTAAAACGTTCTCGTGGGCACACGGGAATTTCATCTAGTCACTTTCATCATGTTGGTTTGATTCACGTTCGCTACTTTGATAATATGGTATGTGGGTGGACCGGTGCTTGGGTGCTGTTCTTACTTGAACAAGCCTCCCACTTATGATTAACCCCCTCGCAAGCATCCCCAACTACGAAAGAAGAATTAAGATAAAATCTAACCATATCATTAAATATATGGATCCAAATCAGTCCGTTACGAAATAGCACATAAACTAGGGTTTAAGCTTCTGTCACTCTAGCAACCCATCATCTAATAACTACTCCACAATGCATTCCCTTAGGCCCAAAGATGGTGATGTGTCATGTAGTCTACATTCACATAACACCACTAAGGGAATCACAACATACATACCATCAAAATATCGAACGAATATCAAATTCACATGATTACTTGCAACATGACTTCTCCCGTGGCCTCAAGAACAAGGGCAACTACTCACAAATAATATTCATGCTCAAGATCAGAGGAGTGATAAATATCATAATGCATTTGAACATATAGATCTTCCACCAAATAAACCGGCTAGCATCAACTACAAGATGTAATCAACACTACTAGTCACCCACAGGTACCTATCTGAGGTTTTGATACAAACATTGAACACAAGAGATGAACTAGGGTTTGAGATGAGATGGTGCTGTTGAAGATGTTGATGAAGATTAGCCTCCCAAAGATGATAGGATTGTTGGTGATGACGATGGCTTCGATTTCCCCCTCCTGGAGGGAAGTTCCCCCGGCAGAATCGCTCTGCCGGAGGGAAAAAGTGCTCCTGCCCAAGTTCCGCCTTGAGACGGCGGCGCTCCATCCCGAAAGTCCTCTCCTTATTTTTTTCTAGGTCAAAAGACCTTATGTACCGGAAGATGGGCACCGAAGGTGGGCCAGGGCCCCCACTACCCACCAGGGCGCGCCAGGAGGGGGTGGCGCGCCCTGGTGCCTAGTGGGCACCTGGGTGGCCCCTCTGGTATCTCTTTATTCCAGTATTTTTTATATATTCCAAAATAATTCTTCGTGAAATTTCAGCTCATTTGGAGATGTGCAGAATAGGTATATCTGACATAGCTTTTTCAGGTCCAGAATTCCAGCTGTCGGCATTCTCCCTCTTTGTGTAAACCTTGCATATTATGAGAGAAAAGGCATTAGAATTACTCCACAAAGTGTTATAATGCATAAAAATACTATAAATAACAGTAGGAAAACATGATGCAAAATGGACGTATCAACTCCCCCAAGCTTAGACCTCGCTTGTCCTCAAGCGAAAGCCGATATCAAAAATCATGTCCACATGTTTAGAGAGAGAGGTGTCGATAAAAATAAAATACGGACATAGTAGCATCATGCTTATTATTATAACAACAATAAACTTTATCATATAACTTCTCATGGGCAAGTAACAATTCATCACAACATCGAAGTATAAAGCATAAACTTTATTGAAAACTAGCAAACTATGTTCTTAGTCAACTTTGCAATTACAATTCATCATATTTTCAGGAAGGGTCTTGTGTCGGAGCCTTTTGGCAAGTCGACATACTCAACCATCATTTAGTCTTCTATGATTGCTAACACTCACGGCATATATATGAGCAAAAAGTTTCAACCAGACACATAGAAAGATATGGGCTTATAGTTTCGCCTCCCAACTTATTCACCTCAAGGGTGATGTCAACAATAATAACTCATGATCACTCACATCCAACTGGATATACGTGCCTAGATCTTTCCCCACCACATGATGCTTGCAAAAGAGAAATATAAAAAGGAATAGAGGTGAACACTTTGACTCTTGCATAAAAAGTAAATACATAAAAGTAAAAGATAGCCCTTCACAGAGGGAAGCAGAGGTTGTCATGCACTTTTTGGTTTTGTATGCACAATCTCTTAATGCAAAAGAATGTCACGTTATATTGCCCCTTATGATAGCAACCTTTATTATGCAGCCTGTCGCTTTTATTACTTTGCCATCACAAGTTTGTACAACGCTTATTTTCCTTTACACTAAAAGATCAAACACATTTAGAAGCAACTTTTATTGCCTTTTGCACCGATGACAACTTACTTGAAGGATCTTACTCAATCCATAGGTAGGTATGGTGCACTCTCAAAACATGAATTTGGGTTTAAGGGTTTTGGATGCACAAGTAGTATCTCTACTTAGTGTGGATTTTTGGCTAGCAAAGGAATTGAGAAAGCACCACATGTTGGAGGATCTATGACAATATAACTTCTATGTGAATATGAACAAACATAAATCATTGCGGTATCTTCCTTGTCCAACATCAACAATTTGGCATAAGATATTTAATGGGGGCTCACAATCATAAAAGATGTCCAAGATAGTATATTTGCATGTGAATCTTCTCTTCCCTTATTAATACTTTCATGAATTGCATCATTGACCAATGTTATGTTTGTCAACTTTCAATAAATTTTACCACCTATACTTTTCCTTATGTGATGTCATTACTTACCATAAGATTAGCACATGATCTTTTTCATTATTTCTTTTATTTTGATTGAAACATAAAAGTAAAGAAGCAAAAACTCAAACTAATTATATAACTCTCACTCAATTACATAGATAGATAGATCACGAAACTAACACTCAAAAATAGATCATACTAAACTTTTATTCAACTAAATCATGAAATAACTAAAGATCGAACTAAGATAGGTAAAGGTAATAAAAGTGATGGTGATACGATACCGGGGCATCTCCCCTGTGACGCCCCCGGCCCAATCGTGCACTAATCATACACGCAAATGCACACGATCAAGCCTAAGGACTCACGGGAAGATATCACAACACAACTCTAATACATGAATAAAGTCATACAAGCTTTATATTACAAGCCAGGGGCCTCGAGGGCTCGAATACATAAGCTTGCGAACAAGCGTCAGCGGAAGCATCAGATATCTGTGTACAGATATGAAACAGAAACAGAAAGGCCTTTAGAAAGGCGGGGCAAAATAAAACACTACGATCGAAAGGCGTAGGCCTCCTGCCTGGGACCCACCGATCCTACTCCTGGTCGTCAGTCAACTCGTAGTAGTATCCATCCTCTGGGTAGTAGTAGTAGACGATCGACGGGGCATTTGTCTCAGGGGCTCCGTCATCTTGGTAACATCAAACTGATATGGGGAGAAAAGGAAAACAAAGCAACCGTGAGTACTCAAAAGTACTCAGCAAGCAAGGATCTACACTACATATGCAACATTTTCAAGGGGAGGCTGTATATGTGGACTGGGCTGCAGAAATGCCAGAATAGAGAGAAGGCCTAGTCCTATCGAAGACTAGCATCTTCAGCGGTCTTGCAGCAGTAGAAGAGAGTAGAACAGTACAATATAATGTAGCAGTATCATTAAGTCTCAACCTCACCCAGAGATCCTTTCTCGACTCCCTGCGAGAAAGCAATCCCAGAGCCATACAGTCATCAACCTCGTCCGGAGATCCCTTCTCGACTCCCTGCGAGAAGCAATCCAGAGCCATACATACAGGTCTCATCACAGGTATCCAGTTCTAGTTGTATCGATCGGGATACAACTCCGAGTGTCCTTTACCGTAGGACCGGCTATCGATAGAAATGTTCTTCCCTGCAGGGGTGCACCAACTTACCCAACACGCTCGATTAACTCCGGCCGGACACACTTTCCTGGGTCATGCCCGGCCTCGGCCAAACGACACATCGCAACCCTACTACAGCTCAGCAGAGAGGTCCCCGCCGGTCTACATCCTAAGCGCAAGGGGGTCTTGGCCATCGCCCCTCGCCCTCCGGGTCGTTGCGCACAGGGTGGATACCAGCATCGCCTCGGGTGGCCGACACGATCCGACCGTGCCGCCATGCTGAACTGGACGTCTGACAGAGCTTTCGGCTGATGCATACGATGCAGAACGCCCATACTATGCCCACGTGATGGTTAGTGCTATCAGGCCAGAGGCCTGCTCGGATCAAATATCCAAATCGTTAGGACTAGGGGCTTGCGGTAACGAGCAGAGACTCACGAAAGATGTGACCCCGTCGCCCCGTCTCGAGGACTTGCTGCAAGGGTTAAGAATGCCCGGCCGCGCCTCGTATTCACCACTCGGGCACCACACTGGCAACCCGCCTTCATATCACACGCGGGTACCCCTCAGGGTCGACCCGCCTTTCCAAGTAACAATAGTACATTCCAAGTATCCGTGTGTCCATAACAACAGGGGAATCCGAGGTATCACCCTCGTTGGATTCCTACTCGATGTGTCTGTCAAGGTGAACTCGGAGGAATCACCCTCACTGGGTCCACACTTGAGGTGTTGTACGACAGCGTCGTTATCAGAAGCGGTGAAGGAGGAATCACCCTCGATGACCACGATCGAATAGCTACTCTACAGAGTTAACATCAGAAGTGCTACATGAGGTTTCACCCTCGGCACTCGATAGTAACGCTGCAGTGTCGTTACAACTAAGGGGGGGGGGGTGATGTGCGGTGTCGGGGCCTGGTCTTCAATTCCCGTTGATCGGGTCTTCTGACGATCCAGCGCGGCAGTCGGGATAAGTGGGGTCACTGATAGGTCTCTACCCAGCCTATACTAAACAATTTAGGATATGCAGGTAATTATCAACAGCAGGCTACAATAAACAGGCTATGCATCAGAATAGGTAAAGCAGTAGCAGCAGCAATTCTAATGCAAGCATGGGAAATTAGAATGGGCGATATCGGGATGATCAAGGGGGGGGGCTTGCCTGGTTGCTCGGCGGCAAGGGCAAGGTTGTTAGTGGTGTCTTCAGGCTCCGGAGCTGCGTCGGGATCTATCGAGAGAGAAGAGGGGGAGGAAACAGTATAAATATAGAGCAAACATGAGCAACGCAAGGTACGGCATGACAACGTGCAGTGCCGGGTGCGTTCTAATGTGTGGTTGCACGTCACCGAGGAAGGAGAAATCCATCCGGGAATGTTTTCCCGGTTCCGGACATTTGTCAGACAGATGACCGGAGAGGGACGGTTGCAAGTTCGGATAGTTAGGGACGCGTGACGGACGAACGGACCGCGTATTCGGATTCGTCTCGTCGTTCTGAGCAATTTTCATGTACAAAGTTTTTCGATCGGAGTTACGGATTAAAAGATATGATTTTCTAAAGTTTTTATTGATTTCTGGAATTTATTTAATTTATTTAGATCAAACATTATCCGAAACAGTGTCTGCTGACGTCAGCATGACGTCAGGACCAGTGGGTCCCACCTGTCATAGGCTGTTAGGTTAATTAGTGGTTAACTAATTAATTAACATTTAATTAAACTAATTAATTAAATTAGACTAATCTAAACAGGGTTAATTAACTTAATTAATTAACTAATTAATTAATTATTAATCTTAATTATTATTTTTAATATTTATTTATTTCTTTCTTAAAACGTTCTGGCCGTGGGCCCGTTCGGTCAGTGGCACAGGGGCTTGGGCCCACCTGGCAGTGGCCCAGGAGGCCACAGCGAGCGCGCGGGCGCGGCGCGGCCAGGGGCAAGCGGGCGCTGGGCACGGTCGCGCCGGCGGCCACAGCCAGAGGCTCGCACGGGCGGCCGGCCGGCGAGCAGGGACGGGTGCGAGCTCGCGCGGGGTCAGCGGGTCCTGGCAGCGGCGGACGCGGCCCGGGCGACGGCGAAGACGAGCAAGGCGAGGCGGCTGCGGGCGCGCGTGATGCAGGCGAGCGGCGACAGCGGGCGCGAGGCAAGCGTGGCGCGGTCAGCGCGAGCGCGCGCGCGGGCGTGCGGGAGCCGACGAACGGAGCGCGGCCACGCAGGGGCGGGCGCGCGACGAGGTCGACCAGGGCGCGGGGGGGCACGGCGCGGCGGGAACCGGAGCGGGCGTGGCCGGTGCGAGGGAGCGCGCGCGAGCGGTGGCCGGGCGTGGTCCGGCGTGCGCGAGCGCGAGCAGTGGCGCAGGGAGCATGCGCGGTGCGGCGTGAGGACGTGGACGGAGGGGAGAGATGCAGGCAGAGGGGAAGGGGCTCACGGCCGTTGCCGTGGAGGGGGTCGGCGAGGCTCGAAGAAGCCGTTCGGGGAGGAGGTCGAGGCAGCGGTGGTCGGCGGCGTTGGTGGCGGGCGATCCGGCGAGGGCGACGGGATCGGGGCGCTCGCCCGATCCAGAACGAGAGAGAGGGGGGATAGAAGGGGATCGAGGGAGTGGGGGGGCAGTGGGGGTGACGGGGATTAGGGTTTCCCCCTGGGGATAAGGAGGAGGGGAGTAGGGTGCCGGCTGGGCCGGCCTGGCTAGCCCAGTGGCCAGCTGGGCCGAGGCCCAGCGAAGTGGGGGGGTTCCTTTTATTTTCTTTTAGCTTTTCTTTTTATTTATTCTTTTCTCTGTTTAGTAAATAGTTAGGCCCCAAACCGAATTTTGTAAAAAGGGAGACCTAGTCCATAAATACCAGTGCTTTATTCCCTAACACCTAAAATTAGTTTGGGCAAAACATCATTTCATACTTAAATTAGATTTAATAAATGGTTATTAAATATATTTTTTAGTCGCTGTTTGAAGATGTTTGAGTCACTTACCCAACTCCAATGATGTTGGTTTCAATTTTAGAATTGTCTCTGATTTATTTGCTATTTAATGAACAATTTAGTTTCTATGTTGGACAACTTTTATTTTCCACTTTCATTTAAATTTGAATTTTGACTTAGGAGTTGAAATGCAATATGATGTTAACGATGATCATGCACTGTTAATCATGCTGACTTGGCATTATCAAAATGGGATTACTGTGGCTAACCACTGGGGGTGTTACATCCCCCAAGCTTGGCACAAGCCAAGGGGAGTGCCCATACCCGTGTACTCAAGTCTCCTTCTTTGGTGATGGTGGTGGTGATGAGGTAGTAAGCTTGTCCTCCGGCTTCCATTGCAGGGGTTCACCATCATAAGAGGATGCACGAGTCTCCTGAGTCCTGAAACCGACAGCTAAAATCAAACCTTTAAATCTTGCTTCATACTCAAAAACTTGATTTTGAAGATCATAGATTTGGCTTTGTAGAAAAGTGATTTGGTCGTTGAAGGTGAAGACGATGTCCTTCATAAACCGGCCATCCACCTTGTGATCACGGGCGAATTCCATAATCATGGACTGATTGGCACTAAGTCCACGCTCCACCATCCCTTGGCACTTGAAGGTCTCCTGCTCCACCGCCTCGAGCCTGGCCTACACACTTCCCATCTTCTTAGGTCCTTGAACATCCTAGATGTGGAGCACCCCCTCACGCATCTCTATGGCTTGAGGGTGCTTCATCAGCTCCGACAAGTAGGGGTTGATGACCCTCTCAAAGAAATTGTCCTTGGAAGAGCTTGATGAAGTCATGGCGATCTAGATCTGACAGGAAAACAACACGAAACAAAAACAGAGGATACTTCTGCGATGCGGTGGTCAAATCATCTGGGGGAGTATATAAAGATTTTTTATCTTGGAAGGCAAGTATACCACAGGAAAACGGAGTCGGGAAGGTGCCCGGGGGGCCCATTACCCACCAGGGCGCGCCAGGTGGGGCATGCGCGCCCTGGTGCCTAGTGGGCACCTGGGTTGTCTTCCCGAGTGTTTCTTATTTTTTTTATTTTTTTAATATTTCAAAACTGACAGAAAACATTTTTGCGGAATTTTTGGAGTCCATTTACTTACCGTACACGTACCTCTTCCTTTTCAGGGCTCTGGAGTGTTCTTGAAGGTCTCTTTTATGTGTTCCGCCGGTGTCATGGTTTGAATAATATTAGTTTCAACATTAATAGGTGTACATGAGATATAGTGCTTAATTCTTTGCCCATTAACCACCTTTGGACTAGTGCCTTCGGCATTATTGATCTTAATAGCTCCAGAGCGGTAAACTTCTTCAATGATGTATGGTCCTTCCCATTTGTATAGAAGTTTTCCTGCAAAAAATCTGAAACGAGAATTGTACAATAGAACATATTCACTAACATTGAATTTCCGCTTTTGGATTCTATTGTCATGCCATCTTTTGACTTTTTCTTTAAATAGTTTGGCATTTTCATAAGCTTGGGTTCTCCATTCATCTAGTGAGCTAATATCAATAACCTCTTTTCACCGGCAAGTTTCAAGTCATAGTTGAGTTCTTTAATTACCCAATATGCTTTATGTTCTAACTCAAGAGGCAAATGACAAGCTTTTCCATAAACCATTTTATATGGAGACATACCCATAGGATTTTTATAAGCTGTTCCGTAGGCCCAAAGTGCATCGTCAAGTTTCTTAGACCAATTATTTTGGGACCTATTGATAGTTTTTTGTAATATTAACTTTATTTCTCTATTGCTAAGTTCAACTTGTCCACAAGATTGAGGATGATAGGGTGATGCAATTCTATGGTTGACATCATATTTAGCAAGCAGTTTACGGAAAGCACCATGAATAAAATGTGAACCACCATCAGTCATTAAATATCTAGGGACTCCAAACCTAGGGAAAATAACTTCTTTAAGCATTTTAATGGAGGTGTTATGATCATCACTGCTTGTTGGAATAGCGTCTACCCACTTAGTGACATAATCAATAGCAACCAAAATATGTGTATACCCATTAGAAGAAGGAAAAGGTTCCATATAATCAAAGCCCCAAACATCAAATGGTTCAATAACAAGTGAATAATTCATAGGCATTTTCTGACATCTACTAATATTACCAATTCTTTGACATTCATCACAAGACAAGACAAACTTACGAGCATCCTTGAAAAGAGTAGGCCAATAAAAACCATACTGTAATACCTTGTGTGCAGTTCTATCTCCCGCATGATGCCCTCCGTAGGCTTCGTAGTGACATTTCTATAGGATTTGTTCCTGTTCAAGCTCAGGTATACAATGTCTAATAATACCATCTACTCCTTCTTTATATAGATGTGGGTCATCCTAAAAGTAGTGTCTTAAATCATAGAAGAACTTTTTCTTTTGTTGGTATGTGAAACTAGGTGGTATAAATTTAGCTACAATATAATTAGCATAGTCAGCATACCAAGGAGTATTATGAGAAGCATTTATGACAGCT
The DNA here is from genome assembly GCA_011799875.1 of Thinopyrum elongatum. Classification (NCBI taxonomy): domain Eukaryota; kingdom Viridiplantae; phylum Streptophyta; class Magnoliopsida; order Poales; family Poaceae; genus Thinopyrum; species Thinopyrum elongatum. The sequence goes on from CM022298.1 coordinate 538,753,437, forward strand.
AGCTATTCATCAGGGAAGCTATCATCAATAGGTAGTGGGTCATCAAGGATATTTTCTAACCTAGAAAAGTTATCAGCTACGGGATTCTCAGCTCCCTTCCTATCAGTGATGTGTAAATCAAATTCTTGTAGCAAAAGAACACACCTAATGAGTCTAGGTTTAGCATCTTTCTTTTCCGTAAGGTATTTAATAGTAGCATGATCGGTGTGAGCAATTACTTTAGAGTCAACTATGTAGGATCTGAATTTATCACAAGCAAACACAATTGCTAAAAATTCCTTTTCAGTTGTAGCATAATTTGTTTGGGCACTGTCTAGAGTTTTACTAGCATAATGAATAACATTTAATTTATTATCAACTCTTTGTCCTAGAACAACACCAACAACATAATCACTAGCTATCGGGGTTCTGGGACTGGGGGTACCCAGACCCGCCTGCCTATGGCCTAGTGCATGGCGCCATCAACGGCCCGGCGCGGCCCAACAACAAGACTTCATAAACAAGACCCTCGCGAGGGCCCCCGCCTCACGAGGCGAATGCCATCAAGGCCTCCCGGGGAGTGGCCTCCCGAGGCTGCCTCCCGAGGAGCGGACATCTCTAGGCGGGCATCCCACCTCGCGAGATGCATGGTGACGTGAGCCATGACGGCCAAGGCCAGCAGGGCGCCAGCGGGCGCAGTCCAGGACAGTTTCCTCTTTAGTGCTAAGGAGGCAAGGACGTACGCGGGTTCCCAAGGAATCCCCCAAAGGTTTCCATTCCAGTGCAACAAGACCAAGAGAACGGGCTCGGCAGGACGGAGGTCATCACTGAGCCCACGTTGCGTCACGACCAGAAGCTTTCCAGACGAAGACCACCTTTAGTCAAGATAGGGTGTACTCCTGTCCCCTTTCAAATTGGCTATTGTGGTATCCCTTCCCACATAAGTTATGAGGTAAGAGGACCGAGGCCACTATAAATATAGACTAGTCTCCACCTTAGAGAGGGATCGAACCCTTCCACCATTGAGCTCTCCCGAGGCAGCTCTCACTTGTACTAGTTCATACTCATCCTCCTCGCAAGGCAATCCACCACAAAGTAGGAGTAGGGTTTTACACCGTAAGGTGGCCCGAACCTGGGTAAATCTCTATGTCCACTGATAACCCACAAGTATAGGGGATCGTTTGTAGCCTTCTTCGATAAATAAGAGTGTCGAACCCAACGAGGAGCTAAAGGCAGAACAAATATTCCCTCAAGTTCTATCGACCACCGATACAACTCTACGCACACTTGACGTTTGCTTTACCTAAAACAAGTATGAAACTATTTTGCAATAATAAAACTATGAGTACTTTGCGAGAATAAAACTACGAATAAACTGCAAGATAATAAAAGTGGATAGCTTTTGTCAACAAGAAAGTCATTTGTCCCTAGGCAATCGATAACAAGTACCGGTAATCATTCTTGTAATTTTATATGAGGGAGAAGCATGAGCTAACATACTTTCTCTACTTGGATCATATGCACATATGATTGGACCCCTAGCAAGCATCCGCAACTACTAAAGATCATTAAGGCCATGAAACCCAAACATAGCATTAAGTATCAAGTCCTCTTTACTCCCATACGCCATAACCCACTTACTCGGGTTTAAGCTTCTGTCACTCTCGCAACCCACCATAAGCGAACCATGAACATATTGCAACACCCTATAGCGGGGGCCCCTCACGTTTGCGTGAGACGGAGGGCACCATAGTACAGCACCATAAATAAAATATACAATCATACCAACCAAGATCACGATTAACCCATAGGACAAAACGGATCTACTCAAACATCATAGGATAGCCAAATATCATTGGGAAATAATATATGGAGTTGAGCACCATGTTTAAGTAGAGATTACAGCGGGGAGAATAGGTGTTACACCGCTGACGGTAGCAAGATTGTTGATGTAGATCGCCGTCACGATCCTAGCCCCGGCGGCACTCCGGCGCCACCGGGAGAGAGGGGGAGAGAGCCCCCCTCCTTATTCTTCTTCCTTGGCCTCCCCCCTAGATGGGAGGAGAGTTCCCCCTCTGGTCCATGGCCTCCATGGCGGCGGAGGGGCGGGATCCCCTCCGAGATTAGATCTCCCTCTTTGTTATCTTCTGTTTCGCATTCCCCAGATCTGGCCCTTCACTGTTTCTTAAATTCCCGGAGATCCGTAACTCCGATTGCGCTGAAATTTTTACACGATTTTTTTCCTTAAATTATCTTTCTTGTGCCAGAAGAAGGGCCCCAACCGACTTCCGAGGAGGGCACAAGATACCTAGGCGCGCCAGGGGGTGCCCGGCGCGCCCTGGTGGGTTGTGGTCACTGTGGGCCCCCGTTTGCATTGATTCCACCTCCCAAAAATCATAAATATTCCAAAATAATTCTCCGTAAATTTTTATCACGTTTGGACTTTGTTTGATATGGATTTTCTGTGAAACAAAAAACATGCAACAAAACAGGAACTGGCACTGGGCACTGGATCAATAGGTTAGTCCAATAAATCATATAAAAAGTTGCCAAAAATATGTGAAAGCTGTATAATATTGGCATGAAACAATCAAAAAGTATAGATACGATGGAGACGTATCAGCATCCCCAAGCTTAATTCCTGCTCGTCCTCGAGTAGGTAAATGATAAAAAAAATATTTTTTGATGTGGAATGCTACCTAGCATAAACTTGATCATATATCTAATCATGGCATGAATATTAAGGCATAAGTGATTCAAAGCAATAGTTTATAATTTGACATAAAGACATCAATACTCAGGCATCCCAACAAACAATCGTGTCTTTCAAAATATCGACGCTAAAGAAAGCTATCCCTACAAAATCATATAATCTTGTCATGCTCTGTCTTCTTAACACAAAGTATTTATCATGCATAACCCCGATGACAAGCCGAGCAATTGGTTCATACTTTTTAACGCGCTTCAACTTTTTCAACTCTCACGTAATACATGAGCACAAGCCATGGATATAGCACTATGGATGGAATAGAGTATGATGATAGGGGTAAATATAGAGAAGACAACAAGTAAGAAAGTCTCACATCAACGCGGCTAACCAACGGGCTATGGAGATGCCCATCAATTGATAACGTGAGGAGTAGGGATTGCCATGCAACGGAAGCACTAAGAGCTATAAGTGTATGAAAGCTCAATATGAAAACTAAGTGGGTGTGCATCCAACTTGCTTGCTCATGAAGACCTCGGACATTTGAGGAAGCCCATCATTGGAATATACAAGCCAAGTTCTATAATGAAAATCCCACTAGTATATGAAAGTGACTACATAGGAGACTCTCTATATGAAAAACATGGTGCTACTTTGAAGCACAAGTGTGGAACTAGCATGCCCCTTCTCTCTTTGTTTTTTTCTTTTCTTTTCTTTTTTTCTTTTTCTTTTTTTTCTTTTTCTTTTTCTTTTCTTTTCTCTCATTGTCCGGAGTCTCATCCCGACTTGTGGGGGTATCATAGTCTCCATCATCCTTTCCTCACTGGGGCAATGCTCTAAAAATGAATAATGATGATCATCACACTTCTATTTACTTATAACACAAAAGAAATAAAAATTACAACTCGATACCTAGAACAAAGTATGACTCTATATGAATGCCTCTGGCAGTGTACCAGGATGTGCAATGATCTAGCATAACAACGAAATCAAAAAATAGACAAGCCATGAAAATATCATGCTAGCTATCTTACGATCATGCAAAGCAATATGACAATGAATGCTCAAGTCATCAAAACGGAAGTGGTGGAAGTTGCATGGCAATATATCTCGGAATGGCTATGGAAAGGCCATAATAGGTAGGTATGGTGGCTGTTTTGAGGAAGATATAATAAGGCTTATGTGTGATAGAGCGTATCATATCACGGGGTTTGGATGCACCTGCGAAGTTTGAACCACATCTCGAGGTGAGAAAGGGCAATGCACGGTACCGTAGAGGCTAGCAAATTGCGGAAAGGTAAGAGTGCGTATAATCCATGGACTCACATTAGTCATAAAGAACTCATATACTTATTGCAAAAGTTTATTAGCCCTCAAAGCAAAGTACTACTACGCATGCCCCTAGGGGGATATATTGGTAGGAAAAGACCACCGCTCGTCCCCGACCGCCAGTCATAAGGAAGACAATCAATAATAAATCATTCTCCAACTTCATAGCATAACAAGAGACTATACGTGCATGCTTCGGGAATCACAAACCTTAACACCAATATTCTTACTAACCACAACCATTTACTAGTACCTCCCACATATTCCATCTCTATATCGCAAAACTATTGCAAGGAATCAAACATATCATATTCAGTGATCCATAAGTTTTATGTAGGATTTTATGACTAACCATGCAAATGACCAATTCCTGTTGACTCTCTAAATAGATATAAGTGAAGCATGAGAGTTTAATTATTTCTATAAAAGATCATGCTCTAATAAATATAAGTGAAGCAAAAGAGCATTCTATAAATAACAGTTTTCTATGTGAAGAGAAACAGGCAATCCAAACTTCAAATGATATAAGTGAAGCACATGAAGCATTCTACAAAGCCATACTCAAAAGATATAAGTGAAGTGCAATGAGCATTATATAAATCAACCATGGACTATCTCATACCAGCATGGTGCATAAAAGAAAAGTGAAAAATAAACACAAAAGATGCTCCAAGATTTACACATATCACATGAACGAAACGAAGACGAAAACATACCGATACTTGTTGAAGAAAGATGGGATGCCTTCCGGGGCATCCCCAAGCTTAGACGCTTGAGTCTCCTTGAATATTTACTTGGGGTGCCTTGGGAATCCCCAAGCTTGAGCTCTTGCCTCTCCTCCTTCTTCTCATATCGGGACCTCCTCGATCTTTGATCACTTCATCCACACAAAACTCAACAGAAACTTCGGTAAGATCCGTCAGTATAATAATGCAAATCACTTCTCTAAGTACTGTTGCAAACCTGTTCATATTTTGTTTTTTCGTTGTAGCTACTGTATTATAACTTTTTCATGGCTTATACCACCGATAAAAATCGATAGTTTCATCAAAACAAGCAAAACAATGCATCAAAAACATAATCTGTCTTAAAGAGGACAGTCTGTAGCAATCTGAACACCTACCATACTTATGTTACTCCAAAAAATCTGAAAAATTAGGAAAAAATAAACAATTTGTATATAAATACTGTGCAGAAAATTTCAAAAACTTTCGACGTTCCAGTAAAAAATGTAAAATTGCGCACTGCAGCCAAAGTTTCTGTTTTTGCACCACACATACCAACAAGCAATCTAATCATCCTAAAGGCAAATCTTGGCACATTATTTTTATAATACAATGGATTTATACAATGGGATAATTATTTTTTTTGAAAAGTTTCTGTAATTAAGATTCACAAAGTTTCCATGGGCATGAACAAAGTTCAAGGCTAGCTCCCACTTTCACAATGCTCGTCCCTCTCACTTTCACTTTTCTTTTTGTGAAGTTTTAAGTTCCCCTCTATATTTTTTTGTTTTTAAACTTTATAAAAGCAATCAACATAAATAAATGACTCTCTAAAACTTAAGGGTTGTCTCCCTGGCAGTGCTTTCTTTAAAGCCATTAAGCTAGGCATAAAGTGCTCGAGTAAGAATCCACCCGGATCCCAAGGTATATCAAAGCCAATTTTAATTAACAATGATTTCGCATTTAGTAGTGAGCACAAAGCAGCATATATCATGCAATGACGAAGTCTAACTCTCTTCCTATGCATCGGCATGTCATAAAAGAACAATTCATGCACATCAAGTAAAGGCCAATGCATAGTATAAGCAGTTTCTAGCAATTTTATATAGTTGGAAACATAGAGAGGTGGAGATACATTTCCTCTCTCATAATAATTGCAAGTAGGAGCAGCAAGCACATGCATATTATATTCATCAAAATCATCATGTGTAGTAGCAAAACTCAACCCATCAATATAATCGTTAATAAGAGCAAACTTCTCTGATATAGTGTAGTTTGGAGAATTCAAAAAGATAATAGGACTATCATGTGTGGGTGCAATGGCAACAATTTCATTCTTAACATAAGGAACTATAGCAAGTTCATATCCATAAGCATAATTCATATTGGCATCTTGGCCACAAGCATAGCAAGCATCATCAAAAAGCGATATTTCAAAAGAATCAACGGGATCATAGCAATTATCATAGCATTCATCCTTCGATAAGCATGAAGGGAAATTAAATAATGTATGAGTTGAAGAGTTACTCTCATTAGAAGGTGAGCACGGGTAGCTAATCCGCACTTCCTCCTTTTGTTCTTCGCTCTCCTCATCATCTTTTTCATCTAATGAGCTCACAGTTTCATCAATTTCTTCTTCCATAGACTCCTGCAAAATATTAGTCTCTTCTTGGACAGCGGAGACTTTCTCAATAAATATATCAATATCGGAATTGTATTTATAATTTTCATAGCAATATTTAAGGATGGCAAAAAATTTAGGTCTATAAACATCATCATCAAAAGCTTCATACTTTAAAAACAAAGATTCAATTTCATAAGCACCCTTAAAAGCAACAAATTCTTCTATTCGTTCCACATCATAATAATCATATCTACCACTGGCATAAGAAGCCAAGGTTTCATTATCATTAAATTTGCATGTAAAGGAAAGGTGTGGAGCGTTCATCCTAGAACAACATGTATAATCATATCTCTGGCATAAATTCCATGCATACCAATGCAACATATTGAAGGAAATATGCCCTAGAGGCAATAATAAATTTGTTATTTTATATTTCCTTATTCATGATAAATGTTTATTATTCATGCTAGAATTGTATTAACTGGAAACTTGATACATGTGTGGATACATAGACAAAACACTGTGTCCCTAGTAAGCCTCTACTAGACTAGCTCGTTAATCAAAGATGGTTAAGTTTCCTAACCATAGACATGTGTTGTCATTTGATGAATGGGATCACATCATTAGGAGAATGATGTGATGGACAAGACCCATCCATTAGCTTAGCATAATGATCGTTCAGTTTTATTGCTACTACTTTCTTCATGTCAAATACATATTCCTTCAACTATGAGATTATGCAACTCCTGAATACCGGAGGAATGCCTTGTGTGCTATCAAACGTCACAACGTAACTGGGTGATTTTAAAGATGCTCTACAGGTATCTCCGAAGGTGTCTGTTGGGTTGGCATAGATCGAGATTAGGATTTGTCACTCCGAGTATCAGAGAGGTATCTCTGGGCCCTCTCGGTAATGCACATCATAAGAAGCCTTGCAAGCAAAGTGACTTAGTCACAGGATGATGTATTACGGAATGAGTAAAGAGACTTGCCAGTAATGAGATTGAACTAGGTATGAAGATACCGACGATCGAATCTCGGGCAAGTAACATACCGATGACAAAGGGAATAACGTATGTTGTCATAACGGTTCGACTGATAAAGATCTTCATAGAATATGTGGGAGCCAATATGAGCATCCAGGTTCCGCTATTGGTTATTGACCGGAGAGGTGTCTTGGTCATGTCTACATAGTTCTCGAACCCGTAGGGTCCGCACGCTTAACGTTCGATGACGATTTTTGTATTATATGAGTTATGTGATTTGGTGACCGAATATTGTTCGGAGTCCCGGATGAGATCACAGACATGAAGAGGAGTCTCAAAATGGTCGAGAGGTAAAGATTGGTATATAGGATGATAGTATTCGGATACCGGAAGTGTTCCGGAGTGTATCGGTTATTTATCGGACTACCGGGGGGGGTTACCGGAACCCCCCGGGGAATAATGGGCCTTATGGGCCATAGGAGGGGAGCACACCAGCCCACAAGGGGTGGCGCGCCCCCCCTAAGGAAGGAGGTCGAGTGGGAGAAGGAAGAGAGGGTTCGCCCCCCCCCCCTTTCCTTCCTCCCTCCCTCTCTTCCCTTTTTTCCCCCTCCGGTAAAAGGAAAGGTGGGGCGAATTGGAATAGGAACCCCAAGTAGGATTCCTCCTACTTGGGGCACCCAAGGCTGCTCCCCTCCCCCTCCCACCTATATATACATGGGGAGGGGGCGCCTAGAACAAACAACAATATCTGTTAGCCGTGTGCGATGCCCCCCTCCACTGATTACACCCTCGGTCATATCTTCGTAGTGCTTAGGCGAAGCCCTGCGCGGATCACTTCACCATCACCGTCACCACGCCGTTATGCTGACGGAACTCATCTACTTACTTGACACTTTGCTGGATCAAGAGTTTGAGGGACGTCATCGAGCTGAACATGTGCAGAACTCAGAGGTGCTGTACGTTTGGTGCTTGATCGGTCGGAACGAGAAGAAGTTCGACTACATCAACCGCGTTGTTAAACGCTTCCGCTTTCGGTCTACGAGGGTACGTAGACACACTCTCCCCCTCTCGTTGCTATGCATCTCCTAGATAGATCTTGCGTGAGCGTAGGAATTTTTTTGAAATTGCATGCTACATTTCCTAACAGTGGCATCCGAGCCAGGTCTATGCGTAGATGATATGCACGAGTAGAACACAAAGTGTTGTGAGCGGTGATCGTCACACTGCTTACCACCAATGTCTTATTTTGATTCGACGGTATTGTTGGATGAAATGGCCCGGACCAACCTTACATGACCACATTCATGAGACCGGTTCCACCGACAGACATGCAACTAGTTTTGCATAAAGGTGGTTGGCGGGTGTCTGTTTCTCCTACTTTAGTTGAATCGAATTTGACTGCGGCCAGTCCTTGTTGAAGGTTAAAACAGCAAACTTGATAAATCACCATTGTGGTTTTGATGCGTAGGTAAGAACGGTTCTTGCTAGAAGACCGTAGCAGCCACGTAAAACTTGCAACAACAAAGTAGAGGACGTCTAACTTGTTTTTGCAGGGCATGTTGTGATGTGATATGGTCAAGACATGATGTGATATACGTTGTTGTATGAGATGATCATGTTTTGTAAAAGTTATCGGCAACTGGCAGGAGCCTTATGGTTGTCGCTTTATTGTATGAAATGCAAACGCCATGTAATTGCTTTACTTTATCACTATGCGTTAGCGATAGTTGTAGAAGCAATAGTTGGTGAGACGACCACGATACAACGATGAAGATCAAGGTGTCGAGCCGGTGACGATGGAGATCATGACGATGCTTTGGAGATGGAGATCAAAAGCACAAGATGATGATGGCCATATCATGTCACATATTTTGATTGCATGTGATGTTTATCCTTTATGCATCTTATTTTGCTTAGAACGATGGTAGCATTATAAGATGATCCCTTCACTAAATTTCAAGGTATAAGTGTTCACCCCAAGTATGCACCATTGCGACAGTTCGTCGTGTTGAGACACCACGTGATGATCGGGTGTGATAGACTCTACGTTCAAATACAACGGGTGCAAGACAGTTTTGCACATGCGGAATACTTGGGTTAAACTTGACGAGCCTAGCATGTACAGACATGGCCTCGGCACACTGGAGACCGAAAGGTCGAACGTGAATCATATAGTAGATATGATCAACATAGAGATGTTCACCATTGATGGCTACTCCATCTCACGTGATGATCGGACATGGTTTAGTTGATTTGGATCACGTATCATTTAGATGACTTGAGGGATGTCTATCTAAGTGGGAGTTCTTAAGTAATTTGATTAATTGAACTTAATTTATCATGAACTTAGTCCTGATAGTTTTTGCATATCTATGTTGTAGATCAATGGCCCGTGCTACCATTCCCTTGAATTTTAATGCGTTCCTAGAGAAAGCTAAGTTGAAAGATGATGGTAGCAACTACACGGACTGGGTCCGCAACTTGAGGATTATCCTCATTGCTGCATAGAAGAATTATGTCCTTGATGCACCGCTAGGTGAAAGGCCTGCTACAGGAGCAGATGCTGATGTTATGAACATCTGGCTAGCTCGATCTGATGACTACTCGATAGTTCAGTGTGCCATGCTTTACGGCTTAGAATCGGGACTTCAAAGACGTTTTGAACGTCATGGAGCATATGAGATGTTCCAGGAGTTGAAGTTAATATTTCAAGCAAATGCCCGAGTGGAGAGATATGAAGTCTCCAACAAGTTCTATAGCTGCAAGATGGAGGAGAACAGTTCTGTCAGTGAACACATACTCAGAATGTCTGGATATCATAATCACTTGACTCAGCTGGGAGTTAATCTTCCAGATGATAGTGTTATTGACAGAGTTCTTCAATCACTGCCACCAAGCTACAAAGGCTTCGTGATGAACTATAATATGCAAGGGATGGAAAAGACAATTCCCGAGCTCTTCGCAATGCTCAAAGCTGCGAAGGTAGAAATCAAGAAGGAGCATCAAGTGTTGATGGTTAACAAGACCACTAGTTTCAAGAAAAAGGGCAAGGGAAAGAAGGGGAACTTCAAGAAGAATGGCAAGCAAGTTGCCACTCCCGGGAAGAAGCCCAAATCTGGACCCAAGCCTGAAACTGAGTGCTTCTACTACAAAGGGACTGGTCACTGGAAGCGGAACTGCCCCAAGTATTTGGCGGATAAGAAGGATGGCAAAGTGAACAAAGGTATATTTGATATACATGTTATTGATGTGTACCTTACTAATGCTCGTAGTAGCACTAGGGTATTTGATACTGGTTCGGTTTCTCATATTTGTAACTCGAAACAGGAGCTACGGATTGAACGAAGATTGGCTAAGGACGAGGTGACGATGCGCGTCGGGAATGGTTCCAAGGTCGATATGATCGCCGTCGGCACACTACCTCTACATCTACCTTCGGGATTAGTTTTAGACCTAAATAATTGTTATTTGGTGCCAGCGTTGAGCATGAACATTATATCTGGATCTTATTTAGTGCGAGACGGTTATTCATTTAAATCAGAGAATAATGGTTGTTCTATTTATATGAGTAATATCTTTTATGGTCATGCACCCTTGAAGAGTGGTCTATTTTTGTTGAATCTCCATCATGGTGATACACATATTCATAATATTGATGCCAAAAGATGCAAAGTTGATAATGATAGTGCAACATATTTGTGGCACTGCCATTTAGGTCATATTGGTGTAAAGCGCATGAAGAAACTCCATGCAGATGGGCTTTTGGAATCACTTGTTTATGAATCATTTGATACTTGCGAACCATGCCTTATGGGCAAGATGACTAAAACTCCGTTCTCCGGAACAATGGAGCGAGCTAATGACTTATTGGAAATAATACATACCGATTTATGCGGTCCAATGAGTGTTGAGGCACGCGGCGGGTATCGTTATTTTCTAACCTGCACAGATGATTTGAGCAGATATGGGTATATCTACTTGATGAAACACAAGTCTGAAACATTTAAAAAGTTCAAAGAATTTCAGAGTGAAGTAGAGAATCATCGTAACAAGAAAATAAAGTTTCTACGATCTGATCATGGAGGCGAATATTTGAGTTACGAGTTTGGCCTTCATTTAAAACAATGTGGAATAGTTTCACAACTCACGCCACCTGGAACACCACAGCGTAATGGTGTGTCCGAACGTCGTAACTGTACTTTATTAGATATGGTGCGATCTATGATGTCTCTTACCGATTTACCACTATCATTTTGGGGTTATGCATTAGAGCTGCATTCACATTAAATAGGGCACCGTCTAAATCCGTTGAGACGACACCGTATGAACTTTGGTTTGGCAAGAAACCTAAGCTGTCATTTCTTAAAGTTTGGGGTTGCGACACTTATGTCAAAAGGCTTCAGCCTGATAAGCTCGAACCCAAATTGGAGAAGTGCGTCTTCATAGGATACCCAAAGGAAACAATTGGGTACACCTTCTACCACAGATCTGAAGGCAAGATCTTTGTTGCCAAGAATGGAACCTTTCTAGAGAAGGAGTTTCTCTCGAAAGAAGTGAGTGGGAGGAAAGTAGAACTTGATGAGGTAATCGTACCTTCTCTCGAATTGGAAAGTAGTTTATCAGAGAAAACCGTTCCCGTGATGCCTACACCAACTAGAGAGGAAGCTAATGATGATGATCATGAAACTTCAGATCAAGTTACTACAGAACCTCATAGGTCAACCAGAACACGATCCGCACCAGAGTGGTACGGGAATCCTGTACTGGAAGTCATGTTACTAGACCAAGGCAAACCTACGAACTATGAAGAAGCTATGATGAGCCCAGATTCCGACAGATGGCTTGAGGACATGAAATCTGAGATAGGATCCATGTATGAGAACAAAGTGTGGACTTTGGTGGACTTGCCTGATGATCGGCGAGCCATAGAGAATAAATGGATCTTCAAGAAGAAGACTGACGCTGATGGTAATGTTACTATCTACAAAGCTCGACTTGTCGCAAAAGGTTTTCGACAAGTTCAAGGAGTTGACTACGATGAGACTTTCTCACCCGTAGCGATGCTTAAGTCCGTCCGAATCATGTTAGCAATTGCCGCATTTTATGATTATGAAATCTGGCAAATGGACGTCAAAACTGCATTCCTTAATGGATTTCTTAAAGAAGAGTTGTATATGATGCAACCAGAAGGTTTTGTCGATCCTAAAGGTGCTAACAAAGTGTGCAAGCTCCAGCGATCCATCTATGGACTGGTGCAAGCATCTCGGAGTTGGAATATATGCTTTTATGAGGTGATCAAAGCATATGGTTTTATACAGACTTTCGGAGAAGCCTGTATTTACAAGAAAGTGAGTGGGAGCTCTGTAGCATTTCTAATATTATATGTGGATGACATATTGTTGATTGGAAATGATGTAGAATTTCTGGATAGCATAAAAGGATACTTGAATAAGAGTTTTTCAATGAAAGACCTCGGTGAAGCTGCTTATATATTGGGCATCAAGATCTATAGGGATAGATTGAGACGCTTAATAGGACTTTCACAAAGCACATACCTTGATAAAGTTTTGAAGAAGTTCAAAATGGATCAGTCAAAGAAAGGGTTCTTGCCTGTGTTGCAAGGTGTGAAGTTGAGTAAGACTCAATGCCCGACCACTGCAGAAGATAGAGAGAAAATGAAAGTCATTCCCTATGCCTCAGCCATAGGTTCTATCATGTATGCTATGCTGTGTACCAGACCTGATGTGTGCCTTGCTATAAGTTTAGCAGGGAGGTACCAAAGTAATCCAGGAGTGGATCACTTGACAGCGGTCAAGAACATCCTGAAGTACCTGAAAAGGACCAAGGATATGTTTCTCGTTTATGGAGGTGACAAAGAGCTTGTCGTAAATGGTTACGTCGATGCTAGCTCTGACACTGATCCGGATGACTCTAAGTCACAAACCGGAAACATATTTATTTTGAATGGTGGAGCTTTCAGTTGGTGCAGTTCCAAGCAGAGCGTCGTGGTAGGATCTACGTGTGAAGCAGAGTACATAGCTGCATCGGAAGCAGGAAATGAAGGAGTCTGGATGAAGGAGTTCATATCCGATCTAGGTGTAATACCTAGTGCATCGGGTCCAATGAAAATCTTTTGTGACAATACTGGAGCTATTGCCTTGGCGAAGGAATCCAGATTTCACAAAAGAACCAAACACATCAAGAGACGTTTCAACTCCATCCGTGATCAAGTCAAGGAGGGAGACATAGAGATTTGCAAAATACATACGGATCTGAATGTGGCAGACCTGTTGACTAAGCCTCTTCCACGAGCAAAACATGATCAGCACCAAGACTCCATGGGTGTTAGAATCATTACAATGTAATCTAGATTATTGACTCTAGTGCAAGTGGGAGACTGAAGGAAATATGCCCTAGAGGCAATAATAAAGTTGTTATTTTATATTTCCTTATTCATGATAAATGTTTATTATTCATGCTAGAATTGTATTAACCGGAAACTTGATACATGTGTGGATACATAGACAAAACACTGTGTCCCTAGTAAGCCTCTACTATACTAGCTCATTAATCAAAGATGGTTAAGTTTCCTAACCATAGACATGTGTTGTCATTTGATGAACGGGATCACATCATTAGGAGAATGATGTGATGGACAAGACCCATCCGTTAGCTTAGCATAATGTTCGTTCAGTTATATTGCTATTGCTTTCTTCATGTCAAATACATATTCCTTCAACTATGAGATTATGCAACTCTCGGATACCGGAGGAATGCCTTGTGTGCTATCAAGCGTCACAACATAACTTGGTTATTATAAAGATGCTCTACAGGTATCTCCGAAGGTGTCTGTTCGGTTGGCATAGATCGAGATTAGGATTTGTCACTCCGAGTATCGGAGAGGTATCTCTGGGCCCTCTCGGTAATACACATCATAAGAAGCCTTACAAGCAAAGTGACTTAGTCATAGGATGATGTATTACGGAACGAGTAAAGAGACTTGCTGGTAACGAGATTGAACTAGGTATGAAGATACCGACGATCAAATCTCGGGCAAGTAACATACCGATGACAAAGTGAATAATGTATGTTGTCATAACGGTTCGAACGATAAAGATCTTCGTAGAATATGTGGGATCCAATATGAGCATCCAGGTTCCGCTATTGCTTATTGACTGGAGAGGTGTCTCGGTCATGTCTACATAGTTCTCGAACCCGTAGGGTCCGCACGCTTAACGTTCGATGACGATATTTGTATCATATGAGTTATGTGATTTGGTGACCGAATATTGTTCGGAGTCCCGGATGAGATCACGGACATGACGGGGAGTCTCAAAATGGTCGAGAGGTAAAGATTGATATATAGGATGATAGTATTCGGACACCGGAATTGTTCCGGAGTGTATCGGGTATTTATCGGACTACTGGGGGGTTACCGGAACCTCCCGGGGGAATAATGGGCCTTATGGGCCATAGGAGGGGAGCACTCCAGCCCACAAGGGGTGGCGCGCACCCCCTAAGGAAGGAGGCCGAGTGGGAGAAGGAAGAGGGGGTTCGGCCCCCCCTTTCCTTCCTCCCTCCCTCTCTTCCCTTTTTCCCCCTCCGGTAAAAGGAAAGGGGGGCGAATTGGAATAGGAACCCCAAGTAGGATTCCTCCTACTTGGGGCGCCCAAGGCTGCTCCCCTCCCCCTCCCACCTATATATAGATGGGGAGGGGGCGCCTAGAACAAACAACAATATTTGTTAGCCGGGTGCGGCGCCCCCCTCCACAGATTACACCCTCGGTCATATCTTCGTAGTGCTTAGGAGAAGCCCTGCGCGGATCACTTCACCATCACCGTCACCACGCCGTTGTGCTGACGGAACTCATCTACTTCCTTGACACTTTGCTGGATCAAGAGTTCGAGGGACATCATCGAGCTGAACGTGTGCAGAACTCGGAGGTGTCGTACGTTCGGTGCTTGATCGGTCGGAACGAGAAGAAGTTCGACTACATCAACCGTGTTGTCAAACACTTCCCCTTTCGGTCTACGAGGGTATGTAGACACACTCTCCCCCTCTGGTTGCTATGCATCTCCTAGATAGATCTTGCATGAGCGTAGGCAATTTTTTGAAATTGCATGCTATGTTTCCTAACACATATCAATTTGATCCCATAATAATTGCCTTTATTGTGTCAAGCGATAATCCCTAAAGTATTCACGTTGATCCAACGTTACTCCCATTATCAAGTTGAATGATTTTTTTCGGGATTATCAAAGTAATGCATAATATATTTCACATAACGATCATCGAGGGTTTTAGGAGGTTCCCCATCTCCATGAGTAGCAAGTACAACTATTTTTTTTGGTGTTTCGTGTTCCATATCCATAACTAAAGATAGAGAACAACTTAGAACAGGAAATAAAAACTACTTAGTGATAAAGCAAACAAGCACACACGAAAATATTTACCGCACGCTATTGCTCCCCGGCAACGACGCCAGAAAAAGGTCATGATAACCCACAAGTATAGGGATCGTTTGTAGCCTTCTTCGATAAATAAGAGTGTCGAACCCAACGAGGAGCTAAAGGCAGAACAAATATTCCCTCAAGTTCTATCGACCACCGATACAACTCTACGCACACTTGACGTTTGCTTTACCTAAAACAAGTAAGAAACTATTTTGCAATAATAAAACTACGAGTACTTTGCGAGAATAAAACTATGAATAAATTGCAAGATAATAAAAGTGGATAGCTTTTGTCAACAAGAAAGTCATTTGTCCCTAGGCAATCGATAACAAGTACCGGTAATCATTCTTGTAATTTTATATGAGGGAGAAGCATGAGCTAACATACTTTCTCTACTTGGATCATATGCACTTATGATTGGACCCCTGGCAAGCATCTGCAACTACTAAAGATCATTAAGGTCATGAAACCCAACCATAGCATTAAGTATCAAGTCCTCTTTACTCCCATACACCATAACCCACTTACTCGGGTTTAAGCTTCTGTCACTCTCGCAACCCACCATAAGCGAACCATGAACATATTGCAACACCCTATAGCGGGGGCCCCTCATGTTTGTGTGAGACGGAGGGCACCGTAGGATAGCACTATAAATAAAATATACAATCATACCAACCAAGATCACGATTAACCCATAGGACAAAACGGATCTAATCAAACATCATAGGATAGCCAAATATCATTGGGAAATAATATATGGAGTTGAGCGCCATGTTTAAGTAGATACTACAGCGGGGAGAAGAGGTGTTACACCGCTGCATAGAGGGGGAGAGAGTTGGTGTTGACGGTAGCAAGATTGTTGATGTAGATCGCCGTCATGATCCTAGCCCCGGCGGCACTCCGGCGCCACCGGGAGAGAGGGGGAGAGAGCCCCCCTCCTTCTTCTTCTTCCTTGGCCTCCCCCCTAGATGGGAGGATAGTTCCCCCTCTGGTCCATGGCCTCCATGGCGGCGGAGGGGCGGGAGCCCCTCCGAGATTAGATCTCCCTCTCTGTTATCTTCTGTTTCGCGTTCCCCAGATATGGCCCTTCACCGTTTCTTAAATTCCCGGAGATCCGTAACTCCGATTGCGCTGAAATTTTTACACGATTTTTTTCTGTAAATTATCTTTCTTTCACCAGAAGAAGGGCCCCAACCGACTTTCGAGGAGGGCACAAGATACCTGGGCGCGCAAGGGGGTGCCCGACGCGCCCTGGTGGGTTGTGGTCACTGTGGGCCCCCGTTTGCGTTGATTCCATCTCCCAAAAATCATAAATATTCCAAAATAATTCTCCGTAAATTTTTATCATGTTTGGACTTCGTTTGATATGGATTTTCCGTGAAACAAAAAACATGCAACAAACAGGAACTGGCAATGGGCACTGGATCAATAGGTTAGTCCAATAAATCATATAAAAAGTTGCCAAAAATATGTGAAAGTTGCATAATATTGGCATGAAACAATCAAAAATTATAGATATGACGGAGACGTATCAGCATCCCCAAGCTTAATTCCTGCTCGTCCTCGAGTAGGTAAATGATAAAAAAAATAATATTTTTTGATGTGGAATGCTACCTAGCATAAACTTGATCATATATCTAATCATGGCATGAATATTAAGACATAAGTGATTCAAAGCAATAGTTTATAATTTGACATAAAGACATCAATACTCAGGCATCCCAACAAACAATCATGTCTTTCAAAATATCGATGCAAAAGAAAGCTATCCCTACAAAATCATATAATCTTGTCATGCTCTGTTTTCTTAACACAAAGTATTTATCATGTACAACCCCGATGACAAGCCGAGCAATTGGTTCATACTTTTTAACGCGCTTCAACTTTTTCAACTCTCACGCAATACATGAGCGCAAGCCATGGATATGTCACTATGGATGGAATAGAGTATGATGATAGGGGTAAATATAGAGAAGACAAAAAGTAAGAAAGTCTCACATCAACGCGGCTAACCAACGGGCTATGGAGATGCCCATCAATTGATATCAACGTGAGGAGTAGGGATTGCCATGCAACGGATGCACTAAGAGCTATAAGTGTATGAAAATTCAATAGGAAAACTAAGTGGGTGTGCATCCAACTTGCTTGCTCATGAAGACCTCGGACATTTGAGGAAGCCCATCATCGGAATATACAAGCCAAGTTCTATAATGAAAAATTCCCACTAATATATGAAAGTGACTACATAGGAGACTCTCTATATAAAAAACATGGTGCTACTTTAAAGCACAAGTGTGGAACTAGCATGCCCCTTCTCTCTTTCTTTTTTTTCTTTTTCTTTTTTTTCTTTTTCTTTTTCTTTTCTTTTCTCTCATTGTCCGGAGTCTCATCCCGACTTGTGGGGAATCATAGTCTCCATCATCCTTTCCTCACTGGGGCAATGCTCTAAAAATGAATAATGATGATCATCACACTTCTATTTACATATAACTCAAAAGAATTAAAAATTACAACTCGATACCTAGAACAAAGTATGACTCTATATGAATGCCTCTGGCAGTGTACCAGGATGTGCAATGATCTAGCATAACAACGAAATCAAAAAACAGACAAGCCATGAAAATATCATGCTAGCTATCTTACGATCATGCAAAGCAATATGACAATGAATGCTCAAGTCATCAAAACGGAAGTGGTGGAAGTTGCATGGCAATATATCTCGGAATGGCTATGGAAAGGCCATAATAGGTAGGTATGGTGGCTGTTTTGAGGAAGATATAATAAGGCTTATGTGTGATAGAGCGTATCATATCACGGGGTTTGGATGCACCTGCGAAGTTTGAACCACATCTCGAGGTGAGAAAGGGCAATGCACGGTACCGTAGAGGCTAGCAAATTGCGGAAAGGTAAGAGTGCGTATAATCCATGGACTCACATTAGTCATAAAGAACTCATATACTTATTGCAAAAGTTTATTAGCCCTCAAAGCAAAGTACTACTACGCATGCCCCTAGGGGGATAGATTGGTAGGAAAAGACCATCACTCGTCCCCGACCGCCACTCATAAGGAAGACAATCAATAATAAATCATGCTCCAACTTCATAGCATAACGAGAGACTATACGTGCATGCTTCGGGAATCACAAACCTTAACACCAATATTCTTACTAACCACAACCATTTACTAGTACCTCCCACATATTCCATCTCTATATCGCAAAACTATTGCAAGGAATCAAACATATCATATTCAGTGATCCATAAGTTTTATGTAGGATTTTATGACTAACCATGCAAATGACCAATTCCTGTTGACTCTCTAAATAGATATAAGTGAAGCATGAGAGTTTAATTCTTTCTATAAAAGATCATGCTCTAATAAATATAAGTGAAGCAAAAGAGCATTCTACAAATAACAGTTTTCTATGTGAAGAGAAACAGGCAATCCAAACTTCAAATGATATAAGTGAAGCACATGAAGCATTCTACAAAGCCATACTCAATAGATATAAGTGAAGTGCAATGAGCATTCTATAAATCAACCATGGACTATCTCATACCAGCATGGTGCATAAAAGAAAAGTAAAAAATAAACACAAAAGACGCTCCAAGATTTACACATATCACATGAATGAAACGAAGACGAAAACATACCGATACTTGTTGAAGAAAGATGAGATGCCTTCCGGGGCATCCCCAAGCTTAGACGCTTGAGTCTCCTTGAATATTTACTTGGGGTGCCTTGGGCATCCCCAAGCTTGAGCTCTTGCCTCTCCTTCTTTCTCATATCGGGGCCTCCTCGATCTTTGATCACTTCATCCACACAAAACTCAACAGAAACCTCGGTAAGATCCGTCAGTATAATAATGCAAATCACTACTCTAAGTACTATTGCAAACCAATTCATATTTTGTTTTTGCATTGTAGCTACTGTATTATAACTTTTACATGGCTTATACCACCGATAAAAATCGATAGTTCATCAAAAGAAGCAAAACAATGCATCAAAAACAGAATCTGTCTTAAACAGGACAGTCTTTAGCAATCTGAACACCTACCATACTTCTGGTACTCCAAAAATTCTGAAAAATTAGGACAAAATAAACAATCACCGAGCTCGTCAACGCCGCTGGCGAGGCCCTGGCGCCCTCCCACTCTCTTCGTCCTCCGCCGTCTCGTCCGGGTGACGTGTCTCATGTCGCGCCTCCGCCTCCTCCTCTGTGCAGCACAGACGTCGAGCCAAGGCTTGATGCACGTCTGTGCGACCCACCGCGTGGAGCGTCGGTGCCGGCACGAGACGAGGCCAGCTGCTAGGTCGTGTAGCAGCCATAGTACGACGCGTGTGCGCTGCCGACACTACCGTGCCAGCACCAAGACCGGGCCGCTCTGGAGGCTGCCGCGCGCGGGCATCAGGACCGTGCACCTCTCGCGCGGGCCGCGCCCATGAGCGCTGCGGGCTGCCGCGCCTTCACTCATGAACTGCGCCGCGTTGCCTGGCCGATCAAGTTCAAGCTAGATCTGCCCCTGCACTACGATGGCATCCCCGACCCTGCGGAGTTCCTCCAGCTCTACTCGCTGAGCATCAAGGCGGCAAATGGCGACGACAAGGTCATGGCGAACTGGTTCCCCATGGCCCTCAAGGATGGCGCACACTCCTGGCTCATGCACCTCCCGGAGGGGTCGATCTCCTCGTGGGATGAGCTTTGCAAGCGGTTCATCGCCAACTTCCAAGGAACCCGTGACCGTGCCCTCACCATCAATGACCTGCGGCGCGTGAAGTAGCATCCGGGCGAGACCCTCCACAAGTACATTCAGCGCTTCACCCAAGTTCGCCTCAAGATCCCGAAAGCTTCGGACGAGGTCATCATCTCCGCATTCACAGAAGGTGTCACAGACGTCAGGGTGAGCAAGGAGCTCGCCATCAACGATGACCTGTGCTCAGCGTTGGAGCTATTCAATCTAGCCGACAAGTGCGCCAAGGCCGAAGAAGGCTGCCTCTCCCTCCTCAAGCACCCGGACGTCGATCCTGAAGACAAGAAGGCCAAGGCCAAGGAAGCAATGCGCAAGGGCCCCACCATGCTGGCAGCAGAGCCTGAGCTGAAGCGCGGCCGTGATCGTGACGAGCCCCCCAAGGATGCTCGCCCATTCTGTGTCTTCCACAACATGCGCACCCACAACACCAACGACTGTCAGGAGCTCAGGGCGCTACGGGATGAGCGCCTGGGCCGCCGCCCCGAGCGCAGTGACCGCGGCCTCGACCGTGGAGGAGGCCGCGGCAGAGGCTGCGGCGGAGGCCGCTGGGACAACCGCAACCCCCGTCAGGGCTGGCATGATCAGCCTCGCGAGGGCGCCTGGCGTGATCAGCCTCGCGAGGGCGCCTAGCGTGACCAGCCTCACGACGCTGTCTGGCGAGATCAGCCTTGTGAGACCCGTCCTCATGGCAACGCTGGCCTTCGGCCTCTGCCGCCGCTGCCCAGGAGAAACGACGACAACCAGCAAGATGAAGGGGCGGGGGCTACTAGGAGCCTCGCGCGATTGCCTGCATCCTTGACGGAGCTTAGGCACCCGCCTTGAACCACATCTTCAAGCAGTTCTCTCGCGAGGTGAATACGGCCCTCCCGAGGATTGAAGCTGCATGTCCACTCAAGTGGTCACAGTACGCCATCACCTTCGACTCCAGGGACCATCTCAGGTGTTCGGCTACTGCTGGCGCACTCCCCATGCTGTGCACGCCCACCATCAGCAATGTCTCGATCACCAAGACGCTCATCGATGGCGGCGCCGGCCTTAACTTCCTCTCTATGGAGACCTTCGGGACGCTCCAAGTGCCTTACGACCAACTCATGCCCACCAAGCCATTCTCTGGAGTGACCGATGGCTCCACCACTCCCCTGGGGCAGGTGCGCCTTCCCGTCACCTTCGGCAAGCACGACAACTACCACACTGAGCTCATCGACTTCGACGTGGCCCACATCGGCCTCCCGTACAACACCATCCGGGGATACCCAGCGCTCGCCAAGTTCATGGCGGCTACCCACCATGGCTACAACGTCCTCAAGATGCCAGGGCACAGCGGCGTCATCATTGTCGCCTGTGATGAGAAGGATGCGGTTTGCTCCCTCGAGTATGCCTACCGGGCTGCCGCGGCTGAGAACTCAGATGGCGAGGGTGACGCCGCGCCCCCTGAGGCTACCCCCGCGAAGAAGAACCAACTCCTCCCCAAGAGCCGTCCAGAGGCCAAGAAACCCGCCAGCGACGCATCAGGCTCTGCGCCTGCTGTCGGGGCGCCTCCTCCTCCCGCATAGGAAGGCGTGCCCGGTGCCTCCCTCAGGACGGGCTCGGGGGCTTCCATCTGCAGAGCGCCTGACCTGACCAGTGCGACGAGGGAGGTGCTCGAGCACCACTTGGAGGCGTGCCTCGACACGCGCCCCCACAAGCAAGGAACGAGGCACGAGGCGCCAGGAACATGAGAGTTCGTCACCAAGGCGATCGAGGAAATTCAAGAAGTGCAAGCCATGCACGGCGGGCACCGCCCCGCGCGCCCCACCAGTGCAGCCACCGCCCCTGATGCGGGCGATGGGCTGCGCATCTGCATCGACATCCCGGGCCTCAACAGGGACGCATCCCAAGACCTCTTCTGGCCATCGCGCATCAGACGGAGCGGGGGCTACCCCTGCAACTAAGTCTGGATGCCTTTCAGCCTGCTGAATGTTGGCGCCTCGTGCTAACGTCTGGCACAGTGCGCGATGGCCTCTCACGAGGCCCGACGCTTGGCGGTGGCGTCTCAGGAGGCCCCGGGCCCTCGCGAGCCCCCCGGGCCTCGCGAGCCTCCGGAGTCATCCGGCTCGTGAGGAGCGAACCTCCACGACACGCTTCATCAACTATCTCGATGCCTCCGTGATAACCCACAAGTATAGGGGATCGCAACAATTTTGGAGGGTAGAGTATTCAACCCAAATTCATAGATTCGTCACAAGGGGAGCCAAAGAATATTTGCAAGTATTAGCAGCTGAGTTGTCAATTCAACCACACCTGGAGATTAATTATCTGCAGCAAGATGATCAGTAGCACAGTAATATGATAGTTTTGATAGCAGTGGTAACAGTAGCAGTAAAGGTAACAGTGATAGCAATGATTTTGTAGCAAGTGTAACAGTAGCAACAACAATAGTAACTTAGCAAGAAAAAAATGTGGAAAATTCGTAGGCATTGGATCGGTGAATTGGTTAGATGATATTCATCATATAATAGTCATAACCTAGGGCGATACAAAACTAGCTCCAGTTCATAAATATAATGTAGGCATGTATTCCGTAAATAGTCATACGTGCTTATGGAAAGAACTTGCATGACATCTTTTGTCCTACCCTCCCATGGCAGCGGGGTCCATAAGGAAACTAAGGGATATTAAGGCCTCCTTTTAATAGAGAACCGGAACAAAGCGTTAACACAGAGTGAATACATGAACTCCTCAAACTACGGTAATCACCGGAAAGTATCCCGACTATTGTCACTCCGGGTTTACGGATCATAACACGTAATAGGCGAATATGACTTGCAAGATCGGATCTAGAACATAGATATAATGGTGAAAACATAAATGGTTCAGATCTGAAATCATGGCACCCGGGCCCAAAGTGACAAGCATTAAGCATGGCAAAGTCATTAAAACATCAATCTCAGAACATAGTGGATACTAGGGATCAAGCACTAACAAAACTAACTCGATTACATGATGAATCTCATCCAACTCCTCACCGACCAGCGAGCCTACAAAGGAATTACTCACTCTCGGTGGGGAGCATCATGGAATTGGCGATGGAGAAGGGTTGGTGATGACGAAGATCGAAGATTCCCCTGTCCGGAGCCCCAAACGGACTCCAAATCTGGCCTCCCGATGAAGAATAGGAGGTGGCGGTGGCTCCGTCTCGTGAAATACGATAATTCTTTCTCCCTCATTTTTTTCTCCAAATATAGATATTTAAGGAGTCGGAATCAGGGCCTACGGGCCACCAGGTGGGCACAACCCACCTGGGCGCGCCTGGAGGGGGGCGCGCCCTGGTGGGTTGTGCTCACCCAGGGGGCCCCCTTCGGTGGTTCTTGGCTCCAGTATTTTTCTTTTATTGCACAAAAATTCTCCAAAAAGTTTCGTTCCGTTCCGAGAACTTTTATTTCTGCACAAAAACAATACCATGGTAGTTCTGCTGAAAACAGCGTCAGTCCGGGTTAGTTTCATTCAAATCATGCAAATTAGAGTGGAAAACAAGAGCAAAAGTGTTAGGAAAAGTAGATACGACGGAGACGTATCAACTCCCCCAAGCTTAAACCTTTGCTTGTCCTCAAGCAATTCAGTTGACAAACTGAAAGTGAAAAAGAAAAACTTTTACGAACTCTTTTGTTCTTGTTTACATAAATAAGCTTAAGTAGCACCCAGGTTTTCAGCAAAGATTATAACTAACCTTGTCAACAATAACTCTTAGAAATTATATTAACTCATATCAATGGCATAAGCAACTAGCGAGCAATAATAAAATATTTCAAACGACAACACTTTGGCAAAACAACCATGATATAATATGACAACAGTGGTATCTCGCTAGCCCTTTCTGAGACCGCAAAACATAAATGCAGAGCACCTCCAAAGTTCAAGCAGCAACTAAAAATTGTAATTCATGGTAGAAAAGATCCAGTCATGTTGCATCCAACATTAGCTATACACAATGCATCAGGATGACAATAGTGCTCTCAGATCTGGTGCTTATTTGAGAAGGTGATGACTCAACATAAAATTAAATAGATAGTCCCTTCGCAGAGGGAAGCAGGGATTTGCAGCGGTGCCAGAGCTTAAAGTTTTTAAAACAGAGATAAATGTAATTTTGAGAAATGCACCCTTCCTGTTTACATCACGACCAAAAGTTATCAATATCTTCCATGCTAAACACATTAGTGGCGGTTCGCAAGCGATAAAAGTAAAGGTTTACCCCCCCTCCACCAACAAACACACTCCACGGCTAGCCGAATCCATGGGTACCATCCATACCAACATCAGTCCTGGGGGAGTTTTGTTTAATTATTTGCAATTTTTGATTTCGGGACTGGGAATCCCTATTACCGCCCCTCTCGTGCAAGGACGAGTGAATAAACACTCATCATGAGAATAAGCCGCTTAGCATGGAAGATACTGACTACCTCCTGTCGCACTATGAACAATCCAGGCACACAAAAATAGATGTTTATTTGAAGTTTTTAGAGGTGGCACATGCAAATTTACTTAGAACGGCAGGGTAATACCGCATATAGGTAGATATGGTGGACTCATCTGGAATAACTTGGGTTTTAGGATTTTGATGCACAAGCAACATTCCCGCTTAGTATGGGCGAAGGTTAGCAAATAGGTTGAGAAGCGGCCAGCTAGAGAGCGAAAACGGTCATGAACATGCATTATGCATAAGTAACATTGGATACTAGCATGAGTACGATATGAACACCATGAACATAAATATCATAGAGGCTATGTTGGTTTTGATTCAACTACATGCATGAACATGTGCCAAGTCAAGCACTTGAAACATTCAGAGGAGGATACCATGTCATCATACTACATCACAATCATTTTAATGCATGTTGACATCCAAGATAAATCATTATCCACTCCTAGCTACTTAAGCATGGCATGAGAAACTATAATCTCTAATTGTCATTGCAAACATGTTTGATCATAATATGCTGAATCATGGATAATAGGTTAAACATATTTACAAAAAATAGAACAAGTTGAGTTCATACCCGTTTCCCTCTACCACAGCCAGTTCATCAAGTATCGTCATTATTGCCTTTCACTTGCATGACCGAATGATATGAAAATAATAATAGTGCAAGAGTGCCGTGGACTAAGCTGAAATCTGCAAACATTTTATTCAAAAAGGAGAAGACAAGGTAATATGGGCTCTTTGTTAGATCAATAGCAATGCATATGAGAGCCACTCAACATTTTCATCATGGTCTTCTCCTTGGTATGAATCAATAAAAGGAAAAGAATTTCAGAGAAACACACTGAAATATTTTTGGAGTTTTTAATATTTTTCGTGAAGAAAGCAAATTAAAGAAAGGAAAAACAAAAACAAGAAAAACTATTTACACGGGAAAGCTCCCAACAAGCAAAAGAAGAACAAGGAAATCTTTTTGGGTTTTCTTTTTTAAGACTACAACTAACTAAACTAGAAATAAAAACCGAAAAGAAGCAAGAACCATTTTTTTTATTTTCTCAAAGTTTTTTCAAACACACAAGAAGAAAGCGAGAAAATAAATCTAGCATGGATAATACAATGAAGAAGTGTGAACACCGACAATTGGAATGAAATGTGTGAACATGAATGTAATGTCGGTGGAAATACGTACTCCCCCAAGCTTAGGCTTTTGGCCTAGCCTGGTAATCACCATCCGCGGCCTGCATAGTAGTCAGAGTGGTAACTCACAGAGGCTCTTGGTGTAGCCTCCTCAGCCCGCCGAGTAGCTGCGACCTCTGCGTTGTGCGCGCGAGCCTCGCTCTCAAGAACATAATACCTTCCTTTGCTATGATAATCAAAGAGAGCAGGCGCAGGCAAAGCAATATGCACAATGTCTTTTTTATTAAACCTCAAGTTATAAGTACAATCAGTGATTTTGCCCTTAAGGAACTGGCATCAAAGTTTAAGTACTGAGTAGGCAAGATGGGATCATAAGGTAGAGGTGTAACACCGACCTCCTTAGCTAAACGAGAAGCATATATCCCACCATAGAAATAACAACTACCAGCGTTGTGTTGCAATCTGCGTGCAACAATCACCCCAAGATTATAACATTTAATTCTAGTAAGAGCAGTGTGTATGAGGCTCAAGTCAGGGGCACATAGTGTGCTGCAATCCTGCTTGCCTACAATGCATTTGCCATTAAAGAGTGCAAAGTATTGAATTGATGGGAAATGAATACTTTTTATTCTACCTTGTGTCACTCCTCTATCCTCACCGTAACAAAGACTAGTCAAGAATGTCTCATATTCAGCTCTTGGTGGCTCATCTAGCAAACCCCAAAATAGAATTTTACAAATACCACAAAACACTTCTAGAGGCATGGTAAATGGACGGTCAGAAAGTTTAAACGAAACTCTAGACTCACGAGGATGAAATTTAAATTCTTTCGTAAACTTTTATGTGAGGTTGAGATGCTGGTTGCACTTATATTCAATGTAGGGACCGAGCTCGGCGTTGTGAACATATTGCTCAAATTCTTTAATACCTGCACTCACCATAAAATCGTTGCACGGCCATAGGCATGATTTGATAGCGGCATCCCGAATCAAGCTTGCACTTGGTTCAACATAAGACCGACACATCGAGCTACTACTAGATGATGCCTCCGAAGACTTCCTCCTCGAAGAACTCCTAAAGAATTGCATTTTTATTTGCGAACAATTTTAGAAAAAAATTGGGACACAATTTTTTTTCAATAAAACTTCACAAGATTGATAGCAACTACTCATAGGGAGGCATAGAGGCTATATTGAGCATTCAAACTACTTAGAACTCTAAGAATTCAACATGCAAGCTCATCTACAGCAGCACCAAGAGTAGCTAATTATTCAAAATATAATCCACTAAAGCAAAAACTAATTGGAGCAATGGAGGAGTCACATACCAAGTAGCAATCCCCCAAAACGGTTTCGGAAACGGAGCTTCGAGCAAAGAGATCGAAATCCGTGGGTTTGAGAGCAAGAACACGAGAGAGAGAGAGAGAGGGCAATGGTAATTTTTTTCTGGAGGGAGATGATAACATGGGCTAAAGAGATAAGTGAGGGGGCCCACGTGGGGACCACAACCCACCAGGGCGCGCCTGGGGCTGCTGGCGTGCCCAGGTGGGTTGTGCCCACCTGGTGCACCCCCCTCTGATGTTATTTGTACTAAAATTCATAAATATTCAGAAAAATCGTATTAAATTTTCAGGGCATTCTGATAACTTTTATTTTTGGGTCACTTTTTTATTGCACGGGAAATCCAGAAAACAGAATAAACATGGCATTTTATTTTATTTAACTAAGAAAAATAGAGAAAAAAAGGTAAGGACAGAAGGTAGTGCCTACTAAATTCATCAACTTCATACCTCTCAAAAATGATCCATTAATAAGGTTGATCAAGTCTTATTAACAACAACCTTCGATTAGCATGAAACCAAAGAACTTTCGTAAAACACTAAGTTACCTCAATGGGGATATGCATGTCCCCAACAATAAGAGTTTCAGATTTCTTTTTGGCAGTAGCTAAAGGTAGTTGAAAACTTCCAATAGTGAATGTCGGAGATTTTTCAATAACATCAATACCATTCACTTGGAATTGTTTCTTCAGAAAGTGCACCGTATGTTCATTACCATTGATATGAAAAGTGACCTTGCTCTTATTGCAATCAATAACAGCCCTTGCAGTATTCAAGAAGGGTCTACCAAGGATAATCGACATGTTGTCGTCCTCGGGCATCTCAAGTATAACAAAGTCAGTTAAGATAGTAACATTTGCAACAACAACGGGCACATCCTCACAAATATCGATAGGTATGGCAGTAGATTTGTCAGCCATTTGCAAAGATATTTCAGTAGGTGTGAGTTTATTCAAATCAAGTCTTTTATATAAGGAGAAAGTCATAACACTAACACCGGCTCCTAAATCACACAAAGCAGTTTTGACATAATTTCTTTTGATGGAGCAAGGTATAGTTGGTATTCCCGGGTCTCCAAGTTTTTTAGGTACTCCATCCTTAAAAGAACAATTAGCAAGCACGTTGGAGATTTCAGCTTTCGGTATCTTTCTCTTATTAGTGATGATGTCTTTCATATATTTGGCATAAGGGGCCATCTTTAAAATATCAGTCAAGCGAGTACGCAAAAGACTGGCCTAATCATTTCAGCAAAGCGTTCAAATTCTTCATCATCCTTTTTCTTAGTTGATTTAGGTGGAAAGGGCATGGGTTTTTGAACCCATGGTTCTCTTTCTCTTCCATGTTTTCTAGCAACAAAGTCTCTTTTATCGTATCTTTTATTTTTAGGTTGTGGGTTACCAAGATCAACAGCAGGTTCTATTTCAACATCATTATCTGGTTGTTTATCATTGTCTGGTTGAGTATCTTCATGAACATCATCATTATCTTTTTCATTATCACTAGGTGAATGTTCATTACCAGATTGAGTTTCAGCATCAGAGATAGAAACATCATTATCACTATTATCAGGAGGTTTTTCTTTCTCGGGTTCACTAGAGGCATGCAAAGTCCTATCATTTTTCTTTTTCTTATTCTTTTTAGAAGGATTAAGTGCATCAGTGTTAATTCTTTGAGAGTCTTGTTCAATTCTTTTAGGGTGTCCCTCAGGGTAAGGTGGCTCCCGAGTCATTCTACCTCCTCTAGTCACTACTCTTATAGAATGATCATTCATATTATTATCCATTTCATCAAGCAGTTCTCTTTGAGATTTAGCAACTTGTTCTATTTGAGTTTGAACCATAGAAGCATGCTTTCCCACACCTCTTACATCTTTGGAGATTCTAAATAACAAGTCACTCAAGCGAGCAATCATATTGGAATTCTATTTCAATTGTTTCATAACATTTTCATTGAAGTGATCTTGTTTTCTAATGTAGTTGTCAAACTCATAAAGGCATTGACTAGGATGTTTATTGTAAGGAATATCACTTTCATCAAATTTCATTAAAGAGTTTACCTCTACCACCTTTGGTGGTGGTGTGTCAAGTCCATGTATTTCTTCAATAGGAGGTAAATTTTTAACATCCTCTACTTTAATACCTTTTTACTTCATAGATTTCTTTGCCTCTTGCATATCTTTAGGACTGAGATATAATATACCCCTCTTCTTTGGAGTGGGCTTAGACGGTGGTTCACGAAGAGTCCAATCATCATATTTTTTTCAATATACTATTCAATAATTCCTCAGCTTGTTCAACAGTTTGTTCCCTGAAGACACAACCAGCACAACTATCTAGGAAGTCCCTAGAAGCATCGGTTAGTCCATTATAGAAGATATCAAGTATTTCATTTTTCTTAAGTGGATGATCAGGCAAAGCATTAAGCAATTGGAGAAGCCTCCCCCAAGCTTGTGGGAGACTTTCTTCTTCAATTTGCACAAAATTAAATATTTCCTGTAAGGCAGCTTGTTTCTTATGAGCAGGAAAATATATTTCGTAGAAGTAATAAATCATATCCTGGGGACTACGCACACAACCAGGAGCAAGAGTATTGTACCATATCTTAGCATCACCCTTTAATGAGAACGGAAATAATTTGAGAATATAATAATAGCAAACCTTCTCATCATGAGCAAATAGGGTGGCTATATCATTTAATTTAGTAAGGTGTGCCACAACAATTTCATTTTCATAGCCATGGAAAGGATCAGATTCAACCAAGGTAATTAACTCTGGGTCGACAGAGAATTCATAATCCTTATCATCAACAAAGATAGGTGAAGTAGCAAACTTAGGATCACATTTCATTCTAGCATTCAAAGATCTTTCTTTCAGTTTGCATAATAATTTCTTAAGATCATCTCTATCATTGCAAGCAAGAAAATCTCTAGCTGTCTCCTCATCCATAACATAACCCTCAGATATCTTAGGCAATTCATAACATAACCCTCAGATATCTTAGCCTAATAGGTGTTTCAAGATTTTTAGTTTCAAGTACTTCATCAATTTTAGTAATTTCATCAGTTTCAGCATTCTCAATATCTTTAGCTCTAGCAATTTGTTCATCAAGAAATACACCTAGTGGCATATTATCATCAAGCAAGGTACTAGCATCATCATGAGTAGCATTCATAGCAGAAGTAGCATCATCAATAACTTGCGACATATCAGGATTAATAGCATGTGGTGGTGTTGCAAGTCTACTCAAAATAGAAGGTGAATCAAGTGCAGAGCTAGATGGCAGTCCCTTACCTCCCCTCGTCTTAGAGGGAAATATCTTAGTCTTTGTATCCTTCAGATTCTTCATAGTGATAAATAGATAATAATCCCAAGTGACTCAACAAATATAGCTATGCTCCCCGGCAACGGCGCCAGAAAAAGGTCTTGATAACCCACAAGTATAGGGGATCGCAACAGTTTTCGAGGGTAGAGTATTCAACCCAAATTTATAGATTCGACACAAGGGGAGCCAAAGAATATTTGCAAGTATTAGCAGCTGAGTTGTCAATTCAACCACACCTGGAGATTAATTATCTGCAGCAAGATGATCAGTAGCACAGTAATATGATAGTTTTGATAGCAGTGGTAACAGTAGCAGTAAAGTAACAATGATAGCAATGATTTTGTAGCAAGTGTAACAGTAGCAACAGCAATAGTAACTTAGCAAGAACAATATGTGGAAAATTCGTAGGCATTGGATCGGTAAATTCATTGGATGATATTCATCATATAACAGTCATAACCTAGGGCGATACAAAACTAGCTCCAGTTCATAAATATAATGTAGGCATGTATTCCGTAAATAGTCATACGTGCTTATGGAAAGAACTTGCATGACATCTTTTGTCCTACCCTCCTGTGGTAGCGGGGTCCATAAGGAAACTAATGGATATTAAGGCCTCCTTTTAATAGAGAACCGGAACAAAGCATTAACACATAGTGAATACATGAACTCCTCAAACTGTGGTAATCACCGAAAAGTATCCCGACTATTGTCACTCCGGGGTTTGCGGATCATAACACATAATAGGTGAATATGACTTGCAAGATCGGATCTAGAACATAGATATAATGGTGAAAACATAAACGGTTCATATCTGAAATCATGGCACCCAGGCCCAAAGCGACAAGCATAAAGCATGGCAAAGTCATAACAACATCAATCTCAGAACATAGTGGATACTAGGGATCAAGCCCTAACAAAACTAACTCGATTGCATGATGAATCTCATCCAACTCCTACCGACCAGCGAGCCTATGAAGGAATTATTCACTCCCGATGGGGAGCATCATGGAATTGGCGATGGAGAAGGGTTGGTGATGACGAAGACCGAAGATCCCCCTCTCCGGAGGCCCAAACGGACTCCAGATCTGGCCTCCCGATGAAGAACAGGAGGTGGCTGTGGCTCCATCTTGTGAAACACGATAATTCTTTCTCCCTCATTTTTTCCTCCAAATATAGGTATTTAAGGAGTCAGAATTAGGGTCTGCGGGGCCACTAGGTGGGCACAACCCACCTGGGCGCGCCTGGAGGGGGTGTGCCCTGGTGGGTTGTGCTCACCCAGGGCCCCCCCTCCGGTGGTTCTTGGCTCCAGTATTTTTCTTTTATTGCACAAAAATTCTCCAAAAAGTTTCATTCCGTTCCGAGAACTTCTATTTCTGCACAAAAACAACACCATGGTAGTTCTGCTGAAAATAGCGTCAGTCCGGGTTAGTTTCATTCAAATCATGCAAATTAGAGTTCAAAACAAGAGCAAAAGCATTAGGAAAAGTAGATGCGAAGAAGACGTATCACTCCGTAGCATCGTTACCAGACTTTTTGGTTTGTTCAATTGAGGGCGCCCCACAGGCTGCATTATCCTCAGGCTGTTAGGGCACGTCCCTGCAGTTCCATCGCTTCGTTCATGTACCTCAAATCGGTTATGCTTCCATGAGTTACTATGGCTGTTAACCCTGCGCTTGATATCACATCACTTCTGGAGTCGCCATCTTGCGGGCCTCACGCGTTGCCAGCTCTCCCCCTAAACGTCCCATGAGTGGGGGCTACCGGCACAGCGTTTGTGCTTGGGTCCGTCCCTGCAGCATTGATAAATCTAAGCGACTGAGCTCTGGCTCGCAGGCCGGCCCCGTGCATGTCACCTCACCAGGTCCTTAGTGCCTTTGTCTTCTCACGGAACAATCATGAGCAGATCAGCAAGCGTGAGCCGCCCTCTGTATTTTGTGATCTGTCAAATGCGTAGGAACTTTAGGAGACAGGCGCTCGAATGGCTCCTTGGCGGCACCCTGCCTCTTCAGGAGGGTCTGCCTCGGTCAGGCAGCGGTTCGACCCGCAAAAGGCTAAGTAAAATCATTTCATCCGCCGCGTGTTGCCGGCCAAAGTCCCTTTACTTGTAACCCCTGCGAGGCAAACCGCTCCTTTTCGTACCAGCCACTTGCATGTTAAAAGGGGGGCTCCTGAGCATCGCACCTCAGGAGCCCCTACCGGCACTCGGGCCCTCACCCCCTGGCCTTGTCCCGAGCATCGTGACCTGACATACCAGTGGCGGTTGAGCTCCGCTCGAGGGCCGGGTCCTGAGGACGTAGAGCACCTTGGTGAGCAAGGAAACGAGGGGTAAACCCCACGAGGGAATACAGGAAGAGGGGCGCAGTCCAGTAGTGCAGGCATCGCTTGAATTACAAAGGACGCCAATCTTTTCAGGCACCCCTAGTGGGACTTGTGCTAACTCATTACAAAGTAGAAGGCATGCAGAGGACCAAACTCCAGGGAGGCACACCCGCACGACGCAGGAACCCCTCACGGGCCACGAGCACCTTAAGCTAAGTCGTTTTATCCGCGCCAGGCACAGGCCTTACTATTAATGTTTCACCTTGACTCTCGCAATCTCGTTTGGGCGAAAACCCCGTTTTTCTCTCGGAAGTCGCTTGCGCGTCTAGGGGGACCTCTTGAGCATCGTGCCTCAGGAGCTCTTACCGGACC
Organism: Thinopyrum elongatum; assembly: GCA_011799875.1. Lineage (NCBI taxonomy): Eukaryota > Viridiplantae > Streptophyta > Magnoliopsida > Poales > Poaceae > Thinopyrum > Thinopyrum elongatum. Next base: position 538,786,939 of record CM022298.1, read on the forward strand.
TCGGGTCTCTCACCTCCTGGCCTTGCAAAAGGCATCGCGACCTAGCATACCAGCAACAGCAGAAGCTTACCTGGGGACTGGGTCCTGGCGACGCAGAGCATAAGGCGATCAGAAAGAAAAAGAGTTAAACTCAAACGAGAGGCGCCATAATAACTTGAACACGAGCTGGAAGCATTAAGATAAAGTTGCGAGCGCCACGGTTCCTTACACGCCCCCGTGGGGCCCTTGATGGTTTCGATGCAGGGAATAAACAAACAAAAGAAACAGCCTCCTGGAGGCCGCAGCACCTAAGGCGCCTACTCCGATATCGCGATGCCTAGTCGGAGTCGTCCCCCACCTTGACGCGGTGGCGGCGCGGCGCGTCATAGTCGTCGTCACTCCCGCTTTCCTCGGAGGAGGTGCCGTTGCCGCTGGAGGCGCCATGGCCATCGCCAAGGGCAAGTTCACCATCGAGGACGCCACCGCCGCTGCTATGGTCGTCGTCGTTGCCGCTGCTGTCGCCCTCCAGACAGCATTCGAGGCGGCAGGCCATCTCCCCGAAGATCTTCACGTAGAGTGTCACTGCCCTGTCAAACTTGAAGTGGAGGGTGTGCCTCCCCTTCAGGTCGTGGGCGCGGGCGAACGGCTGCCACCTCGGGTCAAGTACACAAAGTCGGAGGGGGTGACTTCGACCTCCGCCCAGGAGGATTTGCTGCAGCAGCCGTCGGGCTGCAGCCACAGCCCGACGGGACCGTTCGCCACCAGCTCCCTCATGAAGGAGCCCGGGAGCTGGATCCAGGTGCGCGGCGGACTCTCCATCCACACGACGAAGACGCGGGCTGACTCGGCGGAGTGCGCCCACGCCCGAGGTGGCCGGGCACCGACGCCGCTCTGCCGCCATGTCCGCCGGCGTGCCGCTTCCCGCGGCCTCGCCCGCGGACGGAGTTCATCGCGTGGCTGCCGGAGCTGGCGCGGACTTCCAATGGAGGGCGCCCGCGTCCTCGGGAAGGCGCCGCGGGCATGGTGTCGGACTTGCGGGGGTGACCGCGCCCCCTCTTGGGCGGCGAGAGCTCCGGCCCCTCCTTTGGAGCCTTGCCCTTCTCGGCGGCGATGAACCTTCTTACTGGCGCCATTGCTGCTGCGACAAGAGATGGAGGCGAATAGATAGAAGACACGGATGGGACGGGGGCTCCGCCCCTTCGCCCTCTTATAAGCGGTCGGAGAAGACCAACCGGCGCCCCTTCACCTTTGAGCAATGATGGCCTCACAGCACGTGCGCCAGGCTTTTTGTCAGCCTGGGCGGTTGCCGAGGCGACGTGGGGAAGTGGGGGCGTCCGTGTCCCGCCGTGCGCCACGCGTCAAGCCTGGCCCACAGCCGGTTAGGGCCCACGTCACTTCGCCCTCTCCTCATTGCCTTCACCTCGAAGCCAGGCCGAGCGTGCCATGGGCCCGGGGGCTACTGTCGGGGTTCTGGGACCGGCGGTACCCAGACCCATCTGCCTACGGCTCGGTGCATGGCGCCATCAACGGCCCCGCGTGGCCCAGCAACAAGACTTCATAAGCAAGACCCTCATGAGGAGAACGACATCAAGGCCTCTCGGGGAGCGGCCTCCCGAGGCCGCCTCCCGAGGAGCGGACATCTCTAGGCGGGCATCCCACCTCGCGAGGCACGCGGTGACATGAACCATGACGACCAAGGCCAGCAGGGCGCCAGCGGGCGTAGTCCAGGACAGTTTCCTCTTTCGTGCTAAGGAGGCAAGGACGTACGTGGGTTCCCGAGGAATCCCCCATAGGTTTCCATTCCAGTGCAACAAGACCAAGACCACGGGCTCGGCAGGACGGAGGTCATCACCGAGCCCACCGCTGCATCATGACCAAAAGCTTTGCAGACAAAGACCACCTTTAGTCAGGATAGGGTGTACTTCTGTCCCCTTTCAAAAATGCCGTTGTGGTATCCCTTCCAGCCTAAGCTATGAGGGAAGAGGACCGAGGCCACTATAAATATAGACTAGTCTCCACCTTAGAGAGGGATCGAACCCTTCCACCATTGAGCTCTCCCGAGGCAGATCTCACTTGTACTAGTTCATACTCACCCTCCTCGCGAGGCAATCCGCCACAAAGTAGGAGCAGGGTTTTACACCGCAAGGTGGCCCGAACCTGGGTAAATCTCTGTGTCCACTTCCTCTCCCGGCTCGTGCGAGCTCGACGGAGCCAAGCCGTGAGGTGGTGAGCAACAAGCTGTAGCTAGGCAGGATCCTTTGCACACGCCCTAGAGTTCAAATCTTGTTTGGGTCCGCGGAGCCCCGATTCCGACACTAGCATCACACATAATTTCAAAAGGCAAGTTCCAATCAGGTGGTTGAACAATAGGTGCAGAAGTTAAAGCTTTCTTAAGTGTTTCAAAGGCTTCTAGGCAATCATCATAAAAAACAAATGGAGCATCCTTTTGTAAAAGATTAGTAAGAGGCCTAGAAATTTTAGAGAAGTCTTTAATAAACCTCCTATAGAAACCAGCATGACCAAGGAAACTACAAATACCTTTAATATCTTTAGGACACATCATTTTCTCAATTGCATCGACTTTAGCTTTATCCACCTCAATACCTTGCTCAGAATTTTTGTGCCCTAAGACAATACCTTCATTCACCATAAAGTGGCACTTCTCTCAATTCAAGACGAGATTAGTTTGCTCACATCTCTGCAAAACTTGATCAAGGTTGCTTAAGCAATCATCAAAAGAAGTTCCGTAAATGGAAAAATCATCCATGAAAACCTCAACAATCTTTTCACAAAAGTCAGAGAATATAGCAGTCATACATCTTTGAAAGGTAGAATGTGCATTACATAAACCAAAAGGCATACGTCTATAAGCATAAGTTCCAAAAGGACAAGTAAAGGTGGTTTTCTCTTGATCAGGTTGTGATACAGGTATTTGAGAGAAACCAGAATATCCATCCAAAAAGCAAAAGTGTGTGTGCTTAGATAATCTTTCTAACATTTGATCAATGAAAGGCAAGGGGTAATGATCTTTTCTAGTATCTTCATTTAATTTTCTAAAATCTATTACCATTCTATAGCCAGTCATAATTCTTTGTCGAGTGAGTTCATTTTATCATTGGGAACAATAGTAATACCTCCCTTCTTAGGGACACAATGAACAGGACTCACCCATCTAGTATCAGCCATGGGATAGATTATACCTGCTTCTTGAAGCTTTAGTATTTCAGTTCTTACCACTTCTTTCATCTTAGGATTCAATCGTCGTTGATGATCGACGACGTGTTTAGCATCAGGTTCCATATTAATCTTGTGCTGACAGAGAGTGGGACTAATGCCCTTAAGATCATCAAGAGTATATCCAATAGCAGCACGGTGCTTCCTCAGAATTTTTAATAACCTTTCTTCTGCATGTTCTGTAAGGTTAGCACTAATAATAACATGATATATCTTTTTCTCATAAAGATAAGCATACTTCAAAGTATCAGGCAATTGCTTTAATTCAAACACGGGATCACATTTAGGTGGAGGAGGACCTCCTAGAGTTTCAACAGGTAAATTGTGCTTAAGGATAGGTTGTTGTTCAAAGAATATTTTATCTATTTCATTTCTTTCATGCAAGTGCATATCATTTTCATGGTCTAGCAAATATTGTTCTAGTGGATCAGTAGGAGGCACAGCAATAGAAGCAAGACCAATTATTTCATCCTTACTAGGTAATTCTTTATTACGAGGTTGCCTACAAAACTTAGAGAAATTAAACTCGTGAGACACATCACCAAAATTAACACTGACGGTTTCTTTCTTGCCATCTATCTTGGCAATAACACTGTTCAAGAAAGGTCTACCAAAGATAATGGGACAAAAGTCATCTTATGGGGAACCAAGAACTAGAAAATCAGTAGGGTATTTTATTTTTCCACACAAGACTTCAACATCTCTAACAATCCCAAGTGGTGTAATAGTATCTCTATTAGAAAGTTTAATAGTAACATCAATATCTTCTATTTCAGCAGGTGCTATATCATTCATAATTTCTTGGTAAAGAGTGAAAGGAATAGCACTGACACTAGCACCCATATCACATAATCCATGGTAATAGTGATCTCCAATTTTAACTGAGACGGCAGGCATGCCAACAATAGGTTTGTTCTTATCTTTAGTATCGGGTTTGGCAATTCTAGCAGCTTCATCACAGAAATAAATAACATGCCCATCAATATTATCGACCAAGAGATCTTTAACCATAGCAATACTAAGTTCTACTTTAAATTGTTCAGAGGGTTTGGGTGCTTTAATATTACTTTTGTTAACCACGGTTGACACCTTAGCATGTTCCTTTATCCTAACTGGGAAAGGTGGTTTTTCAATATAAGCAGTAGGCACAACTGGATCAACATTGTAAAGGATAGTTTCATCTTTAACTGTAACTGGATCCTCAATCTTCTCTTTAATAGGGGGATGATATTTAAACCACTTCTCTTTAGGGAGGTCAACATGAGTAGCAAATGATTCACAAAAAGAGGCTACTATCTCAGAGTCAAGTCCATATTTAGTGCTAAACTTGTGAAAAGCATCGATATTCATAAAACATTTAACACAATCAAACTCAAGCTTAATACCTGACTCTTTACCTTCGTCAAGTTCCCAATCTTCAGAGTTGTGTTTAATTCTTTCCAAAAGATCCCACCTGAATTCTATAGTCTTCTTCGTAAAAGAACCAGCATAAGAAGTATCGAGCATGGATTGATCATTACGAGAAAGCCGAGCATAAAAATTCTGTATAATAATTTCTCTTGAAAGCTCATGATTGGGGCATGAATATAACATTGACATAAGCGTCCCCCAAGCTAGAGCAATACTTTCTCCTTCACGAGGCCAAAAATTATATACATAATTCCGATCACGATGAACTAGATGCATAGGATAAAACTTTTGGTGAAACTCCAATTTCAATATATTCCAATCCCAAGCTCCAATATCATCACATAGCATATACCATGTCAATGCTTTCCCCCCCAAATATAAAGGGAAAACCTTCTTCTTAACTTTATCTCGGGGCAAACCTGCAAGCTTAAATAATCCACAAACTTCATCCACATAGATTAGGTGCATATCAGGATGTAGTGTTCCATCTCCTGCATAAGGATTAGCTAGCAGTTTCTCTATCATACCCGAAGGAATTTCATAACCAATATTTTTAGTAGGTGCAGTAGGTTGAGGGCAACTCTTTGTGTTTCCGGTCGAGGTGAAGATACCCCAAACAAACCCCTCAAGGGATTGTTTTCCATGGTAGTAAGTAAAAGTAAATTTCAGCATATAATATAAAATTTTCCTTATCGATTTCCACTTACCAAGAGCGCTTCACTCCCCAGCAACGGCACCAGAAAAGAGTCTTGATGACCCACAAGTATAGGGGATCAATCGTAGTCCTTTCGGTAAGTAAGAGTGTCGAACCCAACGAGGAGCAGAAGGAAATGACAAGCGATTTTCAATGAGGAGCATTGAAGGAAATATGCCCTAGAGGCAATAATAAAGTTGTTATTTTATATTTCCTTATTCATGATAAATGTTTTTTATTCATGCTAGAATTGTATTAACCGGAAACTTGATACATGTGTGGATACATAGACAAAACACTGTGTCCCTAGTAAGCCTCTACTAGACTAGCTCGTTAATCAAAGATGGTTAAGTTTCCTAACCATAGACATGTGTTGTCATTTGATGAACGGGATCACATCATTAGGAGAATGATGTGATGGACAAGACCCATCCGTTAGCTTAGCATAATGATCGTTCAGTTTTATTGCTACTGCTTTCTTCATGTCAAATACATATTCCTTCGACTATGAGATTATGCAACTCCCGGATATCGGAGGAATGCCTTGTGTGCTATCAAATGTCACAACGTAACTGGGTGATTATAAAGATGCTCTACAGGTATCTCCGAAGGTGTCTGTTGGGTTGGCATAGATCGAGATTAGGATTTGTCACTCCGAGTATCGGAGAGGTATCTCTGGGCCCTCTCGGTAATGCACATCATAAGAAGCCTTGCAAGCAAAGTGACTAATGAGTTAGTTGCAAGATGATGTATTACGGAATGAGTAAAGAGACTTGCCGGTAATGAGATTGAACTAGGTATGAAGATACCGACGATCGAATCTCAGGCAAGTAACATACCGATGGACAAAGGGAATTACGTATGTTGTCATAAGGTTCGACTGATAAAGATCTTCATAGAATATGTAGGAGCCAATATGAGCATCCAGGTTCCGCTATTGGTTATTGACCGAAGAGGTGTCTCAGTCATGTCTACATAGTTCTCGAACCCGTAGGGTCGGCACGCTTAATGTTCGTTGACGATATAATGTTATATGAGTTATATGATTTGGTGACCGAATGTTGTTCGGAGTCCCGGATGAGATCACAGACATGACGAGGAATCTTTAAATGGTCGAGAGGTAAATATTGATATATAGGATGATGGTATTCAGACACCAGAAGAGTTTCGGGATGCACCGGGTAGTCATCGGGTCACCGGTAGGGGTTCCGGACACCCCCGGTAGGTGTATGGGCCTAATCGGCCATTACGGTTCGACCGATAAAGATCTTCGTAGAATATGTGGGGGCCAATATGAGCATCTAAGTTCCGCTATTGGTTATTGACCGGAGAGGTGTCTCAGTCATGTCTACATAGTTCTCGAACCCGTAGGGTCCGCACGCTTAACGTTCGATGACGATTTTGTATTATATGAGTTATGTGATTTGGTGACCGAATGTTGTTCCGAGTCCCGGATGAGATCACGGACATGACAAGGAGTCTTGAAATGGTCGAGAGGTAAAGATTGATACATAGGATGATGATATTCGGACATCGGAAGTGTTTCGGGGGTACCGGGTACATATCGGGTCACCGGAAAGGGGTTTCGGGCACCCCCGGCAAAGATATGGGCCTAATGGGCCAAGAGGGGAAATGCAACAGCCAGCAGGGGCTGCTGCGCCCCCATATGGGCCGCACCTTAGGAGGAAGGAAAGGGGGGAATAGAGAAGGAAGAGGAGGGATTCGGCCTCCCCCTTCCTTCCCTCCTCCCTCCTCTTTCCTTCTCCCTCCGGTGGATATGGTAAGGGGGGAGGCCGAATCGGACTAGGGGCCCAAGTAGGATTCCTCCTACTTGGGTGCCCCCTTGGCTGCCTCTCCTCCCCTCCAACCTATATATATGTGGGGGGGGGGGGCACCGCTAGAATACACACCAATATCTGTTAGCCGTGTGCGGTGCACCCCTCCACAGATTACACCCTCGGTCATATCTTCGTAGTGCTTAGGCGAAGCCCTGCGTGGATCACTTCACCATCACCGTTACCACGCCGTTGTGCTGACGGAACTCATCTACTTCCTCGACACTTTGCTGGATCAAGAGTTCGAGGGACATCATCGAGCTGAACATGTGCAGAACTCGGAGGTGCCATACGTTCGGTGCTTGATCGGTTGGAACAAGAAGAAGTTCGACTACATCAACCGCATTGTCAAACGCTTCCACTTTCGGTCTACGAGGGTACGTAGACATACTCTCCCCCTCTCGTTGCTATGCATCTCCTAGATAGATCTTGCGTGAGCGTAGGATTTTTTTTGAAATTGCGTGCTACGTTACCCAGCAGTGGCATCAGAGCCAGGTCTATGCGTAGATGATATGCACGAGTAGAACACAAAGAGTTGTGGGCGGTGATAGTCATACTGCTTACCACCAACATGTTATTTTGATTCGGCGGTATTGTTGGATGAAGCGGCCCGGACCAACCTTACATGACCATGTTCATGAGACCGGTTCCACCGATAGACATGCAACTAGTTTTGCATAAAGGTGGCTGGCGGGTGTCTGTTTCTCCTACTTTAGTTGAATCAAATTTGACTGCGGCCGGTCCTTGTTGAAGGTTAAAACAGCAAATTTGATAAATCACCGTTGTGGTTTTGATGCGTAGGTAAGAACGGTTCTTGCTATAAGCCCGTAGCAGCCACGTAAAACTTGCTACAACAAAGTAGAGGACGTCTAACTTGTTTTTGCAGGTCATGTTGTGAGGTCAAGACATGATGTGATATACATTGTTGTATGAGATGATCATGTTATGTAAAAGTTATCGGCAACTGGCAGGAGCCTTATGGTTGTCGCTTTATTGTATGAAATGCAAACGCCATGTTATTGCTTTACTTTATCACTATGTGTTAGCGATAGTTGTAGAAGCAATAGTTGGCGAGACAACCATGACGCAACGATGAAGATCAAGGTGTCGAGCCGGTGACGATGGAGATCATGACGATGCTTTGGAGATGGAGATCAAAAGCACAAGATGATGATGGCCATATCATGTCACATATTTTGATTGCATGTGATGTTTATCCTTTATGCATCTTATTTTGCTTAGAACGACGGTAGCATTATAAGATGATCCCTTCACTAAATTACAAGGTATAAGTGTTCTCCCTAAGTATGCACCGTTGCGACAGTTCGTCGTGTTGAGACACCACGTGATGATCGGGTGTGATAGACTCTACGTTCAAATACAACGGGTGCAAGACAGTTTTGCACATGCGGAATACTAGGGTTAAACTTGACCAGCCTAGCATGTATAGACATGGCCTCGGATCACTGGAGACCAAAAGGTCGAACATGAATCATATAGTAGATATGATCAACATAGAGATGTTCACCATTGATGACTACTCCATCTCACGTGATGATTGGACATCGTTTAGTTGATTTGGATCACGTATCATTTAGATGACTTGAGGGATGTCTATCTAAGTGGGAGTTCTTAAGTAATTTGATTAATTGAACTTAATTTATCATGAACTTAGTCCTGATAGTTTTTGCATATCTATGTTGTAGATCAATGGCCCGTGCAACCGTTCCCTTGAATTTTAATGCGTTCCTAGAGAAAGCTAAGTTGAAATATGATGGTAGCAACTACACGGACTGGGTCCGTAACTTGAGGATTATCCTCATTGCTGCACAGAAGAATTATGTCCTTGATGCACCGCTAGGTGAAAGGCCTGCTATAGGAGCAGATGCTGATGTTATGAACGTCTAGCAAGCTCAATCTGATGACTACTCGATAGTTCAGTGTGCCATGCTTTACGGCTTAGAATTGGGACTTCAAAGATGTTTTGAACGTCATGGAGCATATGAGATGTTCCAGGAGTTGAAGTTAATATGTCAAGCAAATGCCCAAGTTGAGAGATATGAAGTCTCCAACAAGTTCTATAGCTGCAAGATGGAGGAGAACAGTTCTGTCAGTGAACACATACTCAGAATGTCTGGATATCATAATCACTTGACTCAGCTGGGAGTTAATCTTCCAGATGATAGTGTTATTGACAGAGTTCTTCAATCACTGCCACCAAGCTACAAAGGCTTTGTGATGAACTATAATATCCAAGGGATGGAAAAGACAATTCCCGAGCTCTTCACAATGCTCAAAGCTGCGGAGGTAGAAATCAAGAAGGAGCATCAAGTGTTGATGGTTAACAAGACCACTAGTTTCAAGAAAAAGGGAAAGGGAAAGAAGGGGAACTTCAAGAAGAATGGCAAGCAAGTTGCCACTCTCGGGAAGAAGCCCAAAGCTGGATCCAAGCCTGAAACTGAGTGCTTCTGCTGCAAAGGGACTGGTCACTGGAAGCGGAACTGCCCCAAGTATTTGGCAGATAAGAAGGATGGCAGAGTGAACAAAGGTATATTTGATATACATGTTATTGATGTGTACCTTACTAATGCTCGTAGTAGCACCTGGGTATTTGATACTGATTCGGTGGCTCATATTTGTAACTCGAAACAGGAGCTAAGGATTGAACAAAGATTGGCTAAGGACGAGGTGACGATGCGCGCCGGGAATGGTTCGAAGGTCCATGTGATCGCCGTCGGCACGCTACCTCTACATCTACCTTCAGAATTAGTTTTAGACCTGAATAATTGTTATTTGGTGCCAGCGTTGAGCATGAACATTATATCTGGATCTTGTTTAGTGCGAGACGGTTATTCATTTAAATTAGAGAATAATGGTTGTTCTATTTATATCAGTAATATCTTTTATGGTCATGCACCCTTGAGGAGTGGTCTATTTTTGTTGAATCTCAATCGTGGTGATACACATATTCATAAATATTGATGCCAAAAGATGCAAAGTTGATAATGATAGTGCAACATATTTGTGGCTCTGCCGTTTAGGTCATATTGGTGTAAAGTGCATGAAGAAACTCCATGCAGATGGGCTTTTGGAATCACTTGATTTATGAATCATTTGATACTTGCGAACCATGCCTTATGGGCAAGATGACTAAAACTCCGTTCTCCGGAATAATGGAGCGAGCTAATGACTTATTGGAAATAATACATACCGATGTATGCGGTCCGATGAGTGTTGAGGCACGCGACAGGTATCGTTATTTTCTGACCTTCATAGATGATTTGAGCAGATATGGGTATATCTACTTGATGAAACACAACTCTGAAACATTTGAAAAGTTCAAAGAATTTCAGAGTGAAGTAGAGTATCATCATAACAAGAAAATAAAATTTCTACGATCTGATCGCGAAGGCGAATATTTGAGTTACGAGTTTGGCCTTCATTTAAAACAATGTGGAATAGTTTCACAACTCACGCCACCTGGAACACCACAGCGTAATGGTGTGTCCGAACGTCGTAACCGTACTTTATTAGATATGGTGCGATCTATGATGTCTCTTACCGATTTACCACTATCATTTTGGGGTTATGCATTAGAGACAGCTGCATTCATGTTAAATAGGTCACCGTCTAAATCCGTTGAGATGACACCGTATGAACTGTGGTTTGGCAAGAAACCTAAGCTGTCGTTTCTTAAAATTTGGGGTTGTGACACTTATGTCAAAAGGCTTCAGCCTGATAAGCTCGAACCCAAATCGGAGAAGTGCGTCTTCATAGGATACCCAGAGGAAACAATTGGGTACACCTTCTACCACAGATCAAAGGCAAGATCTTTGTTGCCAAGAATGGAACCTTTCTAGAGAAGGAGTTTCTCTCGAAAGAAGTGAGTGGGAGGAAAGTAGAACTTGATGAGGTAATCGTACCTTCTCTCGAATTGGAAAGTAGTTCATCAGAGAAAACCGTTCCCATGATGGCTACACCAACTAGAGAGGAAGCTAATGATGATGATCATGAAACTTCAGATCAAGTTACTATAGAACCTCATAGGTCAACTAGAACACGATCCGCACCAGAGTGGTACGGGAATCCTGTACTGGAAGTCATGTTACTAGACCAAGGCGAACCTACGAACTATGAAGAAGCTATGATGAGCCCAGATTCCGACAGATGGCTTAAGGCCATGAAATCTGAGATAGGATCCAGGTATGAGAACAAAGTGTGGACTTTGGTGGACTTGCCCGATGATCGGCGAGCCATAGAGAATAAATGGATCTTCAAGAAGAAGATTGACGCCGATGGTAATGTTACTATCTACAAACCTCGACTTGTTGCAAAAGGTTTTCGACAAGTTCAAGGAGTTGACTACGATGAGACTTTCTCACCCGTAGCAATGCTTAAGTCCGTCTGAATCATGTTAGCAATTGCCACATTTTATGATTATGCAATCTGGCAAATGGATGTCAAAACTGCATTCCTTAATGGATTTCTTAAAGAAGAGTTGTATATGATGCAACCAGAAGGTTTTGTCGATCCTAAAGGTGCTAACAAAGTGTGCAAGCTCCAGCGATCCATCTATGGACTGGTGCAAGCATCTCGGAGTTGAAATATATGCTTTGATGAGGTGATCAAAGCATATGGTTTTATACAGACTTTCAGAGAAGCCTGTATTTACAAGAAAGTGAGTGGGAGCTCTGTAGCATTTCTAATATTATATGTGGATGACATATTGTTGATTGGAAATGATGTAGAATTTCTAGATAGCATAAAAGGATACTTGAATAAGAGTTTTTCAATGAAAGACCTCGGTGAAGCTGCTTATATATTGGGCATCAAGATCTATAGGGATAGATAGAGATGCTTAATAGGACTTTCACAAAGCACATACCTTGATAAAGTTTTGAAGAAGTTCAAAATGGATCAGTCAAAGAAAGGGTTCTTGCCTGTGTTTCAAGTTGCGAAGTTGACTAAGACTCAATGCCCGACCACTACAGAAGATAGAGAGAAAATGGAAGTCATTCCCTATGCCTCAGCCATAGGTTCTATCATGTATGCTATGCTGTGTACCAGACCTGATGCGTGCCTTGCTATTAGTTTAGCAGGGAGGTACCAAAGTAATCCATGAGTGGATCACTGGACAACGGTCAAGAACATCCTGAAGTACCTGAAAAGGACCAAGGATATGTTTCTCATTTATGGAGGTGACAAAGAGCTCGTCGTATATGGTTACGTCGATGCTAGCTTTGACACTGATCCGGATGACTCTAAGTCACAAACCGGATACGTATTTATTTTGAATGGTGGAGCTGTCAGTTGGTGCAGTTCCAAGAAGAGCGTCGTGGCGGGATCTACGTGTGAAGTGGAGTACATAGCTGCTTCGGAAGCTGCAAATGAAGGAGTCTGGATGAAGGAGTTCATATCCGATCTAGGTGTAATACCTAGTGCATCGGGTCCAATGAAAATCTTTTGTGACAATACTGGAGCTATTGCCTTGGTGAAGGAATCCAGATTTCACAAAAGAACCAAACACATCAAGAGACGCTTCAACTCCATCCGTGATCAAGTCAAGGAGGGAGACATAGAGATTTGCAAAATACATACGGATCTGAATGTGGCAGACCCGTTGACTAAGCCTCTTCCACGAGCAAAACATGATCAGCACCAAGACTCCATGTGTGTTAGAATCATTACAATGTAATCTAGATTATTGACTCTAGTGCAAGTGGGAGACTGAAGGAAATATGCCCTAGAGGCAATAATAAAGTTGTTATTTTATATTTCCTTATTCATGATAAATGTTTTTTATTCATGCTAGAATTGTATTAACCGGAAACTTGATACATGTGTGGATACATAGACAAAACACTGTGTCCCTAGTAAGCCTCTACTAGACTAGCTCGTTAATCAAAGATGGTTAAGTTTCCTAACCATAGACATGTGTTGTCATTTGATGAATGGGATCACATCATTAGGAGAATGATGTGATGGACAAGACCCATCTATTAGCTTAGCATAATGATCGTTCAGTTTTATTGCTACTGCTTTCTTCATGTCAAATACATATTCCTTCGACTATGAGATTATGCAACTCCTGGATACCGGAGGAATGCCTTCTGTGCTATCAAACGTCACAACGTAACTGGGTGATTATAAAGATGCTCTACAGATATCTCCGAAGGTGTCTGTTGGGTTGGCATAGATCGAGATTAGGATTTGTCACTCCGAGTATCGGAGAGGTATCTCTGGGCCCTCTCGATAATGCACATCATAAGAAGCCTTGCAAGCAAAGTGACTTAGTCACAGGATGATGTATTATGGAACGAGTAAAGAGACTTGCCAGTAACGAGATTGAACTAGGTATAAAGATACCGACGATTGAATCTCGGGCAAGTAACATACCGACGGACAAAGGGAATTACGTATGTTGTCTTTATGGTTCGACCGATAAAGATCTTCGTAGAATATGTGGGAGCCAATATGAGCATCCAGGTTCCGCTATTGGTTATTGACCGGAGAGGTGTCTCGGTCATGTCTACATAGTTCTCGAACCCGTAGGGTCCGCACGCTTAACGTTCGATGACGATTTTGTATGATATGAGTTATGTGATTTGGTGACCGAATGTTGTTCGGAGTCCCGGATGAGATCACGGACATGACAAGGAGTTTTGAAATGGTCGATAGGTAAAGATTGATATATAGGACGATGATATTCGGACACGGGAAGTGTTCCGGGGGTACCGGGTACATATCGGGTCACCGGAAAGGGGTTTCAGGCACCCCCGGCAAAGATATGGGCCTAATGGACCACGAGGGGAAACGCAGCAGCCAACAGGGCTGTTGCGCCCCCCATATGGGCCGCACCAGAGGAGGAAGGAAAGCGAGGAAGAGAGAAGGAAGGGGAGGGATTCGGCCTCCCCCTTCCTTCCCTCCTCCCTCCTCTTTCCTTCTCCCTCCCGTGGATATGGTAAGGGGGGAGGCCGAATTGGACTAGGGGCCCAAGTAGGATTCCTCCTACTTGGGCGCCCCCTTGGCTGCCTCTCCTCCCCTCCAACCTATATATACGCGGGGGGGGGGGGGGGGGGGGCACCGCTAGAATACACACCAATATCTGTTAGCCGTGTGCGGTGCCCCCCTCCACAGATTACACCCTCGGTCATATCTTCGTAGTGCTTAGGAGAAGCCCTGCGCGGATCACTTCACCATCACCGTCACCATGCTGTTGTGCTGACAGAACTCATCTACTTCCTCGACACTTTGCTGGATCAAGAGTTTGAGGGACGTCATTGAGCTGAACGTGTGCAGAACTCGGAGGTGTCGTACGTTCGGTGCTTGATCGGTCAGAACGAGAAGAAGTTCGACTACATCAACCGCGTTGTCAAACGCTTCCACTTTCGGTCTACGAGGGTACGTAGACATACTCTCCCCCTCTCGTTGCTATGCATCTCCTAGATAGATCTTGCGTGAGCGTAGGAATTTTTTTGAAATTGCATGCTACGTTACCCAACACTCATAAACTAGGGTTTAAGCTTCTGTCACTCTAGCAACCCATCATCTAATAACTACTCCACAATGCATTCCCTTAGGCCCAAAGATGGTGAAGTGTCATGTAGTCGATGTTCACATAACACCACTAAGGGAATCACAACATATATACCATCAAAATATCGAACGAATATCAAACTCACATGATTACTTGCAACATGCACTACTGCAGGATGCTGCTAACGCGACACTATAATCAGAGACCCTTCAACGAAATTGAGTATGATGCATTAATCGCAAATGATGATGTAAAAAATCTTCAAAAAGGATGCAAAACATTTGTGATGGTGGATACATCAAACACGGTTCAGATTTTAGATGTGTGTGCGATGCGGGGCATACGGTTGATCCATACGAACTGTTTGCGATGAGACAGAACAACAGAAACGGGCAGCCAGATCAAGGTGTGTGCAATATACGGCATACAGTTCACCCCGATAAACTGTTTGTGATGAGGCGGAACAACAGAAACAGGCAGCCAGATGAAGGTGTGTGCAATATACGGCATACAGTTCACTCGGATGAACTGTTTGTGAATAGGCAACACAAAAGAAACGGTCAGCCAGATGAAGGTGTGCGTGCGATATATGGCATATAGTTCATTCGGATGAACTGTTTGCGTTGAGCCAAGAGAACAAAAACTGTTCAACTTAACAAGATGTGTGTGGTACGCGGCAAACAGGTCTGTAATCAGAAATGTGTGGGAAGACCGATGACAACACAGACGATTCCTGTTACCAAGCCGTGTGTGTTGTGAGCAACCGATTGCTGGTATACAATTGTGAGTGATTGATGAAATCATCACCGATGGGTTCCATTTTTTAGTCCGTGTGCGATGTGATTTGCTCTGTCTACAGAACATCAACATATATACTGATAAGAATAGCATTGCATAACCAAATTAAGCATACAATTACATAAGTGACTACACACATAACATTTCCACACACCAAAGTAAGCAATTACATGCATACTAAACTAGGAGAAACGAGCATCTAATCATCTACATCTTGTTGCGATGACGCTTGCCACTGCTCTGCTTCCGGCTGGATCCCTGGCCGTTTTGGGGAAGGAGGCACTTCCTCATGTCAACGATCCGCTTGTACATCTCGTAGCTTGTGTACGCCTCCTTGGCCGCGTACACGACGTGAGCTTTGTCAAGTTTCTCCATCCAGGCCGAGTGCCAGGCACGCTTGTCCTTGTTGCAGGAATCCTTCAAGTCTATGTAGTAGGGGTCGATGATGGCCTCGGCGAGGTGAACCAATGAGTCCTTCTCATGCTCCTTGCTACCCCAGATCTTGTATTGGCCCTAGATGTCGACAAGATTCTGGCAGGCGATGCCCGAATTTTTGAGCACCTTTACATCGTTGGTGATGTCCACCGTAGCGAACATGTAGTGGGGGCTGTCGATAAACCTGGCAAAACGCTCGCAAGGCCTTGTGGCGAGGTAGTAGTGGTAGACGGGGACATGATTGCGCACGCACATCTAGGCGATGGCGACCTTGGGATGAGACCTAGCACGAGCATGGGTGTACTCGACGTCGAACCCGACCACCTTGTACTTCTCCTCAGCAAGCAATAGCTCCATGATGCGGGTTGTTGGTGTAAACAGCTCCGTGAACCTTCTATGGGTGTCCACCATGGCTTGCATGGTGAACTGCTGCTCGTCGTTGTCAGCCGCTCGGAGCGCTGCGCAGGATACCCTTTAAGAATTTGTCGTGGTGGGTGTGCTTCTTGCAATACTGGGGCGCGATCGAAAGGTTGAAGAGGCACAAGGGTTAAATGGCCGCTGTAATAAATGGGGGCCAGCCGGCCTGTAATCATCATGTCTTGTCACCGTGTTCATAGAGGAGGATTCTAGTGCACGCTTGAGCACCCCGCACGAGTTTCGTTTGACCACGCGTGGGCTCGAAGAGGCGCCAAATGTATCGTTGGTGTGCTTGTTCCCGCACAACTGCGCTATCGTGGTGGGCGCACGGCAGATGCCAAAGGATGGGTAAAGAGAGGGACAGGCTCGAGGGCACCGGTGGGCTCCAGAGGCGAGGTCGGTATGAGCGAGCGAGGGACGCAAGACATACCCAGGTTCAGGGCTCTCTGGAGAGATAACACCCCTAGTCCTGCCGAGTGTGGTTTATATGTGGATGTTACAAGCTTGCTCCTAGAGCTGTTTGAAGGGGGAAGGAAAGCTGGCCTGGGCTCAGGCTGCTCCTTCTCCTTACGTATGTGTAAATCCTACTGATGGTCGACCCTTTGCACGGAGGCCTCTGGGGGTTTTATAGGTCAACCCCCAGGGCTAGAATGGTAAAGTTACACGGGCACAGGGCCGGGAAGTCAGCATCTGGGAAGCCGATGCTGGGGCCCACCGGGTACCAGGATACACCGGGTTCTCCGGGCGCGGGCCCCGTGTGCCAGGGGGCACTGTTCTCCGTCATGTCGTGCGTCACGGAGTGGTTGAGCCGGCTTGGCTACAGTGACGCATCGCCTGGTCGCCATCGGCTTGCGTCAGCGAGACGAGGGATGCACTGTAGCCATGCCGACCCTGGCCAGCGGAGTAGGTGGGCCACTGTTGCCATGTTCCTGCCGGTCAGCGGGGTTGGTGGGCACTATAGGCATGCTCATCTCCTTACGGGGACTTGATCCGTCGTACGCACCGTATGGGACGGGAGCTGACCCGTGGTCGGGTTGAGGTGTGCGCCACGGTGGCGCTTGCTTGCTGGAGAAGTCTTGGCTTTGGTGGAGTTGGCCGGCATGCGCCAGCGGTCCTGGCCGGGTTGCAGGACTTGGCCGAGTTGCGGGACCTGGCCAGGTTGAGGGACCCGGCCAGGAGCAAGCCGAATTGAGGGGCGGAGCTGGCCCCGATGTTTTTGAAAAGGATCCGGGTTCTGTTGCCTGCCTGGGGTTCATCCCCCCGACAGTAGTCCATGAAGCTGTGAAGGCTCGCCGGCTTTAAGCAGGGGGCCTTCGCAGTTTCTCCCCCTGAGCAGGCGGCATATGTTGATAAAGCTTGTGACCGCTGGGTCCGGCAACACCCACTGTGTGCTGGCTTCCGGAAGCCGGATCGCGGCATCCTGGCATGGGCGGGAAACCAAAAAGTCCATTGAGTCTTGAAGGGGAAGGGACGCACCCCCTCGGTTTCGGTGCGGGCACCACATGGCGGAAGGCAGCTGAAGAGGCCCTGACAGGCGACGCGCGTGACGGGACAAACAGCGGGCCAGGGCCTGCCACTTTGCACCCTCGGCCCCCGCGTGGGGATTTAATGTGGCGGCCACGGGCGGTTGCCCTTCTTGACGCAATTAATTTGTGAGGGGATCGTGCCCACAAGATGCGGGGAAGTGGGAGAGGCGGGTGCAACCGATCCCACTTCCCCACGTTCTCACCGTGGCTATAAATCGGGGGGAGGGTGCGGCGGAAAACATTTACGCATGCGCCCCCTGCCTCCTTCTTCTTCTCTCGCCATTGCTCCTGAGCTCGACGCCCACCGAAACGTCGAGCGCCGCCCGAACTGCCCTCCGGTCGTGCTAGCCTTCTTCTACTGCCGTGCCACGCGCCCTAGCCATGTTTCAAGGATGGCGCCACAGAAGGGCACGTGGGAGAGGTCGGAGGTCACCGACGCTGACATCCAATATCTTTGCGACACCCAACGGCTGCCGCCGGCGGAGGACGTAGCCGCACGCGCGCCTGGGGTGGAGAGGGAGCCCGAGCTGCAGGAGGGCAAGCGCGTGGCCTTCCTCAGCCATTTCCGACGCGGGTTCAGCCTCCCCGCAAGCGACTTTTTCCGCGCCTTTCTTTCTTTCTTCGGGCTGCAGCCGCACCACCTATGCGCGAACGCCGTGCTGCAGCTCTCAGGCTTTGTTACTCTCTGCGAGAGCTATCTGGGGGTGGAGCCAGATGTGGACCTCTAGAGCCTCCTCTTCTTCCTCAAGCAACAGGGACTGGAGGCCGGGGCCATGGCCGACTGCGAAGCCGCCATTGTGTCGATCCGGCCCAATGGGGTATTCCCCAAGATGCCCCTGGAGGATTCCACCAAAAAGTGGCAGAACACCTTCTTCTACGTGCACAACGTCGGCGGGAGGGGCGACGCCATCAACCTGCCCCATCAACGAGCAGCCGGTCGCCAAGATGAACTGGGGCTACTCGCTCAAGAACCCGTCGCAGGGGCTGGTGAACCTGCACAACCGGATCCGGGAGATGGCGGCTTGAGAAGGGCTCACGGGGACAGATCGTGTCTCCCTCTTCATCGCACGAGCGTCCTGCCACTGCAGCGCCGGTCCCACATCATCGGCTAGATGGGCGACCGCCGAGATCCTACCCGGATGTCATCTGGGAAGCTGACGTTGGCGCAGGTTGCCGACCGTGTGAACGCCATCTCCAAGGCCGGGCTGACCGATGACTGGCGGTTCGGCAAGGCGCCCCACAACGCCGAGTACTCGGCGCCAGCGGTTAGTCCTTGGTCTCCTTTCTTTGCAATGTCTCAACTTCTCCTTCGTCCTGACGCAACGAGGGAAGTGCTGCTGAATGCGATTCGGCCAACGCATGACGGAACAAGGACGCAGGTACTGGGAGTCGAACGGGCCCGCTCGGAGGGAGCGGAATCGTTCGCCGAGAACCCGGATGTGGCCGATGTCGAAGCCAGCGCCGCGCGCCGCGTGGGTAAGTCTCTGCACCTGGATCCCCTTCGGGATTGGTTGGACGACGACGCGGAGGTCCTAATGCACGTCGGTGGTGCAGCACCGCCGAGGGAAGGAGACGGCACCGTCGATCCCCCAAGGTGGCTGCGAAAGACGGCCGATGCCGGGTCGTCCCGCGTTCCGGTGGTGGCAAGCCGGCCACGCAGGAAGGAGGATGTGGCGCCGAGGAAGCCAGCCGCAAAGCGCATGGTGGATCCGGCCGTGGGCGGCAAGCCGATCGCCAAGAGGAGGCGCCACGCCATCCCGGCAGCGCCGGCAAGGACGGTCATCCCGACGGCGATCGGGTAAGTTTCTCTTGCTAGCTCCGGCATGCTGTCGAGCTGTACTTTTCTCATGCTTTTCTTTGTCGTGGTCCAGGTCGCTGTTGGATCTGGTGCTGGCAGTGACAGACGCCGCGTCTGGGGGTGGCTTCAAGTTCCGGAAGACCCGAACCAGCGCCATCGACTTGCCCGAGGGGTCGGCCGATGAGGATCTTGGCCTGGACCCGGAGGACGCCGAGGGCATGGCCTGGCGACACCAGAACAGGTACATGGAGGAGATGGAGGCGGTGTCGACCCAGGCCTGCGCCAGGGCCGCAGAGGCGAGGGAGCGGGCCATCGGGGAGCCGACTTGGCCAGAGATGCCGGCGGGCTTGGAGCCGGCAGGGACGGTTTTCGTGCCGCCGACAGAGGAGGGGCGCAACCCGGACGGCTGGGTGGAGGTGGCGGTGGGCGACCGGGAGGTCATGGAGATCGGCAACGACACCCCGCCCCGGGACGACGTGGTCGAGCTAGTGGCGGTCGGAGGAGGTGGCGGGGGGTCCGCCCCGGAAGGGACGCCGCAGGCGACACCGGACAGGGCGCCGCAGGCGACGGCGGACGGGGCGTCGTGGGCGATGGTGTACGGGGTGCCACAGGCGACGCCGGCTGGCGCGCCGGAATCGGGACCCGCCGTGGAGGAGACGGCGGGGGGTGAGCATGCCTTGGCGATTAGGCAGCCGCCAGTGGCGCCGGGAAGCCGTCCTGCCGCCGGGCCTAGGCGAGCCGTCTTCGGGCCGCTAACGCAGGAGGAGGCGTCAATGGACGCCGTGCGTCGGCATCTCCGCGGGCGCGCGGACCGGGTTCAGGTCTTTGCCCAACCCAAGATGGAGCGGGCACGGGAGCTGGAGCGCTTCGTCTTCATAAGGCTTCTTTCTTTAATTTTTTCCTTTGTAGCTCTTAGTGGGGGCGCGCCAGTGCACCCACTGGGTGTAGCCCCCGAGATTTGGGCCAACTACGTAGTAGTTGGGTCGAATCTTAAAGAGCTTCTCATGCTAACTCTTGTTTCTCCACAGCACCTGGATGCCCTCTGAGTCGGCGTCTACAACCGGCTTCTGGAGAAGCATCAACAGGTCCTGGCATAGCTTGCTGCCAAGGAGGAGGTGCTCTGCCTTGCCGAAGGTATGCTTCGCGTGCTCTTAGTGGGGGCGCGCTAGCGCACCCACTGGGTGTAGTCCCCGACATTCGGGCCAACTACGTAGTGGTTGGGTCGAATCTCAGAGTGTTCTTGTCCTTTCTTTTGTGGTCTTGACTTCAAGTCTTTGCCGTGTAGCCGCCGCGCCCGAGGAGCCGGACCTGTGAACCCGGCTGGTCGAAGCCGGTCGACAACATGACTATGCGGCTGCCGATGCCGGCCAGCTTTGGGTCAAGGTGGAGCATTTGAGGGCGGAAGCCGCCAAGGTGGCGGAGGCCCAGCAGGCGCTTGCCGAAGCCGGTGAGTAGCGCGAGCAGCTGGCTGGCGATAAGAGCCGGCTGCAAGCCGAAGTAGAGCACCTCGAGACAGAGGCAGCCAAGGTGGCGGAGGCCCAGCGGGCGCTCGCCGAAGCCGGCCAGCAGCGCGATCAGCTGGCCGACGACAAGGGCCAGCTCGAGGCCGAGGTGGAGCGCCTAAAGGCGGAGGTCGTCAAGGCGGCTGACGCCCACCATGCGGAGCTCCTTCGCCTTAAGGAGGAGCACGTGAAGGCAGCCGCTGCTAAGGACACCGAGCTGAAGGCGGCCGTCGACAAGGGCGCCGAGCTGGAGAAGGCGCTCGAGGCGCGCAACCGTGCCGGGGACTTGGAGCGGCACGGTACGTTGCTCGAAGCGCAGCATCTGGACAAGGCCTTCACCAGTAATGGCTTTTTTGTTGACTTCGCCGGGTTGTGAAGCCGGCTTTGCTTTTCCGTTGCTAACTGTCTTGCTTTTCTGTTTGACAGAATGCTTTCCGGAAAAACAGGGGATGGCGGAGGAGGCCGTTCGAGCTCAACGGTCGCCTCTGGGGAACCCGGGCGCTGGGCTTGACCCTAATGTCGCCTGGAGCTTCTCGGAGATCATGCAGGCCATCGAGGCCCGCCTACAGGTCTTGGGTGGGCAAATGGCGCGGGTAACCGGAGCCAGCGTGGGGATGACGACGGCCCTTTGGCCCGGCGCCGTTGTGCCCAGCAGTTTCACGCGGCTGGCGCGATGGCTGGAGGCAGGGCCGGTGCGGCTTCATGCATGGCGCTCTTCTGCTGCCCGTGCCGGCGCCGATGTGGCGCTGAGGTTCATCATGTCCTGGTACCCGGACCTGGCGGTGGACCGGCTGGCAGCTCAACGAGCCGGCGCGGAGCCCCAGCTGCAGGCGGAGGCAGGCCGGATCGCCGCCCGGGCCAGCTACCTGGCCTCATTTGCTTTGCATGACGAGTTCCAGGTGGAGCGGGCCGAAGACGGCGAGGTGGTTCCGCCTGACAACTTCGGCTTGCTGCTTGATGACCCGTCGGGCAGCTCCGAGGAGTCATGCCCCTATGCGGATGACGACACCGGGTTGCCCGATATGGGCGCCTCGATGGACCCGGAGGCCAAGGAGGAGGAGCCGGCGGTTGCGCAACCCGACGCGGGAGCCGTATGAAGCCGAGGCCATCCTGCTGATCTTTTTTGTACTTTTGTTAGGTAGCAGGTCCACCCACCTACTGGGGTGTGTTGGTGAAATGTAATGAACTCTGGCCTTGGGCCCATATTGTTGTAATGTAAATATTTTCGCGAATGCTTGCGCTTTTGCTCTTTGTTTTCTAAGCCTTTTTCCTTGCTTGCTCCTTCCTTGGGCCTCCCATTGTCTTTCATAAGATTACAAAAGGTTGCGATACATACGTGCATACAACTAACTGTATTCCAGGGCCGGCTTGTTTCTTCGCCGGCGGTATCTCTCTTGCGCTTGTTCGGCTTGCGGGCGTTAATGAGGTAGTAGGCGTTGCAGTCACACAGGGCTTTGCTGATGATGAAGGGCCCTCCCATGGGGAGGCCAACTTGTGCTGGCCAGCTTGCCGCTGGACAAGCCGGAGGACGAGGTCTCCCTCACGGAACGCGAGGGGCTTGATCTTTTTGCTGTGGTAATGCCTCAGGCCTTGCTGGTAGATGGCGGATCGGCTAAGGGCCAGGAGGCGTGCTTCTTCGAGTAAGTCGATGCCGTCTTCGCGGGCTTCCTTGGCTTGGGCTTCTGTGTACATCATGACTCACAGCGAGTCAAACTCGATGTCGGTCGTAATGACGGCTTCTGCTTCGTAGACGAGGAAGAATGGGATGAACCTGGTCGATCGGTTTGTTGTTGTCCGAAGACTCCAGAGGACGGCCGACAACTCGTCAAGCCAGCTGTCGGGTGAACGAATGAGGGGCTCGACGAGCCGCGGCTTGATGCCGGATAGGATGAGGCCGTTGGCCCGCTCGACCTGGCCATTGGATTGAGGATGAGCCACAGAGGCTAGGTCAAGCCGGATGCCGGAGACGAAGCAGTATTGCGTCAGGGCGCCCTTGGCAAAGTTGGTGCCATTGTCCGTGATGATGCTGTGCAGGACGCTGTAGCGCACCGCGATATCTTTGATGAACCGGACAGCCGTTGGCCCGTCCAGCTTCTTGATCGGCCGCGCCTCGATCCAGTTGGTGAACTTGGTGACCGCCACCAGCAGATGCGTCATGCCGCCCCGAGAGGTCTTGAAGGGGCCTACCATGTCGAGCCCCCACACCGCGAAGGGCCAGGTGATTGGGATGGTTTGCAGAGCTGAAGCCAGCAGGTGGCTGCACTTGCTGAAGCGTTGGCAACCCTTGCACTTGAGGACGAGTGACTCGGCGTCTTTGAGGGGCGTGGGCCAGTAGAAACCATGGCGAAAAGCCTTGGCCACCAAGGACCTGGAGGCGGCGTGGTGCCCGCACTCGCCCTGATGTATGTCGAGGAGGATCTCTATGCCCTTGTCTTGCTCGACGCAGCACTGGAACACGCCTATCGCACTGCGCTTGACGAG
This sequence comes from Thinopyrum elongatum, assembly GCA_011799875.1. Classification (NCBI taxonomy): domain Eukaryota; kingdom Viridiplantae; phylum Streptophyta; class Magnoliopsida; order Poales; family Poaceae; genus Thinopyrum; species Thinopyrum elongatum. The sequence goes on from CM022298.1 coordinate 538,810,585, forward strand.
CTCGTTGTTGATGATGTTGTAGGCGGACACTCGGCGTTGCACTTGCCTGGCCTCGGTCTCGTCCATGGGGAGTACTCCGTTCTCCAGGAATGCTAAGATCGGCTGGGCCCAAGACGGAGCTGTTACCACAGTGAGGACGGCCACAAAGACGGGTTTTGGGGCGGCAGCCCCCGAGCCGGGTGGAGCAGCCCCCGGGTTGGAGACAGCGGTGGCCGGATTGGCCGCGGCAGCCCCCGGGTTGGATTCGTTGGTCGCTGGGTTGGAGAAGGCAGCCCCCGGGCTGGGATCAGCAGCCCCAGGGTCGGGGTCCGCAGCCCCCGGGACTGTTTTGCGGGTGGCAGCCCCCGAGCTTCGAGTAGCATCCCCCGGGTCCGGGTTGGGGAGGGGTGCTGCGGGGTCGTCCGGGATGGAGATGGACTCAAAATCCGGAGACGGCTTGACAGACGGCTTGCGCAAGTGCTCGAGGGAGACACCGGATGGTATGGCCTACCGGGATGAGCTAATCTTGGCTAACGTGTCAGCGGCTTCGTTTTCTACGCGTGGGACATGGAGGAACTCGCAGCCATCAAAGTTTCCAGAGAGCTACTGGACCAGGAAACGATAGCCGGCCATGTTGGCATCCCGGGCGTCCCACTCGCCGGAACACTGCTGCACCACCAGATCCGAGTCGCCATAGCATAAGATGCACCGGACGCCGAGTTCCTTGGGAAGCCGAAGGCCGTGCACAAGGGCTTCATACTCGGCGACGTTGTTGGAGGCGGCGAAGTGGATCTGGAGCGCGTATCGCAGCCGGTCGCCCTTTGGGCAAGATAACACGATGCCGGCTCCCAAGCCGGAGCGCATCTTGGAGCTGTCAAAGTGCATGCACCAATGCGTTGAATCCGGCGGCGGTGGCAGGTACTGGGTCTCTGTCCAGTCGACGAGGAAGTCGGCCAGGGCCTGGGACTTGATCATGGTGCGGGGCTCGTAGAGGATGGTGTGGCTGGCCAGCTCGATGGCCCATTTGGCAACCCGGCCAGTAGCATCCCGGCAGCCCATGATCTCGCCGATGGGGGCCGTGCTGACCATGGTGATGACATGTTCTTGGAAATACTGCTTTGGCTTCTTGGCGGTGAAGTACACGCCATAGCACATCTTCTGGTAGTGCGGGTAGTTCTGCTTGGAGGCGAGAGCACCTCGCTCAGGTAGTAGACTGGGCGCTGGACAGACTGGATCTTGCCCTTCTCTGGTCGCTCGACCACTAGCACCGTGCTGACCGACCGTGAGGTGGCGGCAATGTATAGCAACAGTGGCTCCTTGTCAGCCGGCGCGGCCAGGACGGGTGCGGTGGAGAGCATGCGCTTGAGATCCCGGAACGCCTCGTCCGCCTGGTCGTTCCACTCGAACAGCGATGTTTTCTTCATTAGCTGATATAGGGGCAAGGCCCTCTCGCCCAGCCGGCTGCGAACCCGGTTGACCGAGGCCAAGCAGCAGGTGAACTTCTGGACATCTCGTAGCCGGGTTGGCTTGCGCATGCGCTCGATGGCCTTGATCTTCTCCGGGTTCGCCTCAATGCCGCGCTTCGAGACGAGGAAACCGAGCAGCTTTCCGGCCGGCACGCCGAAGACGCACTTCTCCGGGTTGAGCTTGATCTGGTACTCACGCAGATTGGCAAAGGTCTCCTTCATGTCGTCAAGGAGCGTGAGGTGCTGCTTGGTCTTCACCATGATGTCGTCCACATAGACGTGGATGTTGCGGCCGAGTTGCGCCAGCAGGCATTTCTGCATGCAGCGCTGGAAGGTGGCGACGATGTTCTTCAAGCCGAACGACATGGTGATGTAGCAATACGCCCTGAAGGGCATGATGAAGGACGTCTTCAGGGCGTCGGCCGGGTCCAGCTTGATCTGATGATAGCCGGAGTAAGTATCCAGGAAGGACAAGAGCTCGCAGCCGGCGGTGGAGTCGATGACTTGATTTATCCACGGGAGAGCGAAAGGATCCTTGGGGCAGGCCTTGTTCAGGCTCATGTAGTCTATGCACAAGCGCCAGGTGTTGTTCTTCTTCAGGACAAGGACCAGGTTGGCCAGCCACTCGGGGTGAAATACTTCCATTATGAAGCCGGCCGCGAGTAGCTTGGCGACCTCTTCACCGATGGTTCTTCTCTTCTCTTCAGAGAAGCGACGTAAGGGTTGACAGACGGGCTTGGCGTCCTTGCGGACGCGTAGTTTGTGCTCGGCGTACTTCCTCGGAATTCCCGGCATGTCCTTTGGGGTCCATGCAAAGATATCCCGATTCTCACGGAGGAAGTCGACGAGCTCGCCTTCCTATTTACTGTCGAGGCGGGTGCCTACGATGACGTACTTGCTGCAGATGGGGTCTTCCGGGTTCAGCTTGATCCTCTTGGTCTCCTTGGACAGTTGGAACGAGGCCTCGCCGGCCGACTCCTTGGCTGAAGCCGGCACGGCCAGCGTCTCGTTGGCTAGCGCAACGATCTGGTCGAGCTGGCGCCGCTCCTCGGCTGTGACCAGCGACTCGGCCAATCTGGCGCCGGCTTGAGCGCATTCTAGGGACTTCCGGTAATCACCGACGATGGTGATGAGGCCCTTGGGGCCCGACATCTTCATCTTCAGGTAGGCGTAGTGGGGGACCGCCATGAATTTGGCGAGCGCAGGCCAGCCCAGCAACGCATGATACACGCTGGACAGGTCCACCACCTCGAACCAGATCGGCTCGCACCAGAAATGATCGCTTGTGCCGAAGAGGACGTCGAGCCGAATCCGGCCGATGGGGGAGCAGGAGAGACCTGGCATGATACTGTGGAACACCGTCCAGGACAGCTCCAGGTCCCTGGCCTCGAGGCCGAGCTTGGTCATGGTGTCGCGGTAGAGGATGTTGATGCTGCTGCCGCCATCAATGAGGACCCGCGAGAACTTGCAGGTGTGCCTGACAGCGACTATGGTGGTGTCGAGGACGAGGGCGTAGCCACCCGGGTTGGGCATGACGGCCGGGTGGTCCTCCCGGGTCTAGCTGATTGGGCGCTCCGACCAGTGCATGTACTCCAGCACGGCCGGGACAACGGTGTTCACCTCCTACCGGAGCAGGCGCTCACTACGCTTGTCGTCACCGAGGCTGGTGAAGATGACGTAGCTCGCGTTCTGGTTGGGGAAAACATCATCGCGCATCGCGCCGTTTGCCGGGGGCGGGGGTGGAGGAGGCGGAGTCGGCTGCCCCGCGCCCGGAGCCGGAGCTAGAGGCGGCGGGATGTCTCCCCTCATGATGCGCTTGGGAATGGCGCACTGTCGGAGAGTGTGCATGGACGGCCTTGCGCCACTATGGTGCTTGCAGGGAGCGTCGAGCATCTCCTCGAAGCTCATGGCGGGCTGCCACGCCGTCTTGCCGGTTTGCCGGCGCTTGCCGGCCGGTTCGGCCGCGGGCGCCTGCTAGGCGGCCACGACGAGGCGGGTGTCATAGCGTGGGGCCTGCTGATCAAACTTACGCTTATTGTTCTGCTGGCGGCTGCTCTCGCCAGCCGGCTTGGGGAGTGGTGCCGACGTTGCCTTACCGGCTTCATCCAGCACCACCTGGATCTTCATGGTGGAGTCGGCGTTGGCGTACTTGTCCGCGATGACCATGAGCGCGGCCATGGTGGTTGGCTTGGAGCGCAGGAGCTTGTGCTTGAGGAGGGTGCCATCCCGGCAGCCGCTCACGAAGTACTGAATGGCCTGAACCTCATGGACGCCCTCGCAGCTGTTCCGGAGCTCGGTCCAGTGGGCGAGGTACTCGCGGCCGGTTTCAGCTGGACCCTGCACACACATGGTGAGCTGGCTGGGATGGCCGGGACGCTTGTAGGTGCCGGTGAAGTTGCGCACAAAGGCCTGCTCGAAGTCGACCCATGCGTTGATACTGCCGGCCGGCAGACTGTTGAGCCATGTCCGGGCCAAACCCAGGAGCATAAGCGGGGCGTAGCGCACGGTAAGGCGGCAGTTGCCGCCCGCGATGCAGATGGCGGTGGTGTAGTCGATGAGCCAGTCCTTCGGCTTTACGGTGCCATTGTACTTGGGGGTGTCGCGGGGCAGCATGAACCCTTTGTGGAAGGGCTCATCCCGTATGTGCAGGCCAAAACAAGCAGGCCTGGCGGCGTTGTCTTCCTCCAGCTCAAAGGAGAGGGCAAGCTGGTCGAGGCAATGGCGAGCGTCGGTGTCGTCGATGGCGCGTGGGCCCAGTTGGCTTGCGACGGGGCCGTGAGGCACCGGGTTGGCTGAGGCCGGGTTGCCACGCCGGCCGGGTGGCGGAGGAGGGTCTTGCTGACGCCGGTCCCCGACAGCCGGCTCGTTGCCCAAGCCGTCTCCAGCCGCGCGGGCACGCCGGGCTCGCGTCTGGTCGGACTGAGCTTCATTTGGGCGCGGGGAAGACGTCGTGTTCTGCCATTCGGGATCCCCGGTGCGGCGCGAGTCGGACGCAGCAGGATAGTTGAGGTGGTCTTGCTGCACGTTCGCGGCGCCGAGAAGCTCGTTCATGCACCGCAGGCGCTCCTGCAGCTCCTCGCCCTGCGGCTGCTCCAGGCCAAAAGCGGCCGCCTCCGTGGTGCGCATGTTCTTGACCGGGGTGTCGCAGACGGGCGGGGCTGCGCCCAGCGCACGGCCGATGGCAGCACCACGGGCCCGCACCTCGGCAACCCGGCTGGGCTCGGCAGTGGTTGGAGTGAAGCCGTATGCGGCATCGTGCTCCCGCTGGGCGGACTCCAACCGGCGCTGCATGGCAGCGAGCGTCTCGGCCCTGTCTAGCAAGCGCTTGCGCTCCTCCTCGAGCTGGGCCCGGGCCTCCGCGGCATTGGTCGCATCGATGTCGATGGCGATGGGGATGCTGAGGTTCTGCATCATGGCGCGCAGCGGGTCGGCCACGCTAGCGCGCTCCGCTGCGGCCCTGGCAGCAGCGGCCTTCTTGCTAGACAAGGAGGAGCCGGAGTCGGTGGCGAATACCTCCACCCGGACGCAAAGATCCGCCGCCCCGGCGGAGATGTCATCGCCGAGGGGGACAGGCGAGTCGGAGACATCGAGCACCCTGCTGGGGTACTCATCAGCCGCGGGCGCGTCGGAGATGCGCAGTGCAGCAAAGGAGGCAGTGAGCATGTCGATGACGTCGACCGCTAGCACGACGGGCTCGGGGGACGCGCAGCGCGTGATGCGCTCACCGGAATCGATGAAGGGCCCCGTCTGGAACATGTCTCCGGCCGGGACCTCAAGCTGCCCCACGGTGGGCGCCAACTGTCGTGGTGGGCGCACGGCAGATGCCAAAGGATGGCTAAAGAGAGGGATAGGCTCGAGCGCACTGGTGGGCTCCAGAGGTGAGGTCGGTATGAGCGAGCAAGGGACGCAAGACATACCCAGGTTCAGGGCTCTCCGGAGAGATAACACCCCTAGTCCTGCCGAGTGTGGTTTATATGTGGATGTTACAAGCTTGCTCCTAGAGCTGTTTGGAGGGGGAAGGAAAGCTGGCCTGGGTTCAAGCTGCTCCTTCTGCATACGTATGTGTAAATCCTACTGATGGTCGACCCTTTGCACGGAGGCCTCTGGGGGGTTTTATAGGTCAACCCCCCAGGGCTACAATGGTAAAGTTACACGGGCGCAGGGCCGGGATGTCAGCATCTGGGAAGCCGGTGCTGGGGCCCGCCGGGTACCAGGATACACCGGATTCTCCGGGCGCGGGCCCTATGCGCCAGGGGGCACTGTTCTCCGTCTTGTCGTGCATCACGGAGTGGTTGAGCAGGCTCGGCTATAGTGACACATCACCTGGTTGCCATCGGCTTGCGTCAGCGAGATGAGGGATGCACTGTAGCCATGCCGGCCCTGGCCAGCGGAGTAGGTGGGCCACTATTGCCACGTTCCTGCCGGTCAGCGGTGTTGGTGGGCACCATAGCCATGCTCGTCTCCTTATGGGGACTTGATCCATCGTACACCCCGGATGGGACGGGAGTTGACCCGTGGTCGGGTTGAGGCGTGCGCCGTGGTGGCGCTTGCTTGTTGGAGAAGTCTTGGCCTTGACGGGGTTGGCCGGCATGCGCCAGCGGGCCTGGCCGGTTTGCGGGACCTGGCCGGGTTGAGGGACCCGGCCAGGGGCAAGCCGGATTGAGGGGCAGAGCTGGCCCCAATGTTTTTGAAAAGGATCCGGGTTCCGTTGCCTGCCCAGGGTTCATCCCCCCGACACGCGCAGTGCAAGCTTCCCGCCCGGCTAGTTCGGCCACACGTCGGCTAGAAGAGAGGCAAATCATGGGCGTTTATTGGCAAAATGCTTTGTAAAAATGAAGTGTGTGGAATGACTTCGATCATAAGTTTACCCGTGGGTGATGAGATCAAAGTTACACAGAAGGGTGATGATGGACACTCGAGTGCGATAATTAATTCTGCGCTCTACAGGGCACACGGTTGAAGAAACCAACTGTGTGCAATAATGTCGAAGATCACAGTCGAGTTAGTTATACAGATCGTGTGGTATGAGATTGACAAGGGAAACACATTCGAGAATGGTTAATAAAATCTAAGTCCATTTCATATTAAGGTCAAAATAGTATTACCAATATACGAGTCTCATACGATGCCATTTCAATGATCGTACCACAAAAGCCCCAAATATTACAAGGTTCAAATTCCAAAGTTATATGGCTCAAATTCGAAGATTACAAAGTTCAAACTGATATTAGAAATAAAATTCATCTCATTCAGCTGCAAACGCCCGCGCTGATCAGCTGAACATGGATATAAGAGAGGTTCAAACTAATACTACCACTAGTAAGGCTGGTTTCGAAACCTCATCATTTCTGCAAAGGGATCAGCCACTGACAAGTCATGTAAGGGGTTGACACGATGACTTCCAATTACTCTATCAGCTGAAGTTCCAAAATGAAATTCAGCTTTTTTGGAGCCTTTTCCATTCTGCCGCAGCCGTCGGCGCTGTTCAACAAACCATTCATTTTTGTGAAATAAATCTAGGGCAAACCTCATTACCTTCAGCACCCTTGCTCTGACAACAAAGAACCTGGCGAATATAATCTCCGGTAAGGTCCCTCGGTATGAGTTCAAAGTAATTTCTGAGAGATGCAGATCTAGGCATTCGATGTGATTGTTATATTGTATCACATTATCCACCACCGAGCCTAATCTTGTCTGCAAAAGAAGAAAACATGTTAGTGCCTACATGCAGTTTTGAACACTACTGCAGGCCTATTTGGTTTGCAGGATTTGTAAAATGCACTAACGTGCCATCTTCGATCCGACATGATTAACATGGGCATTTGATTACAATCTAGAAAAATGTAGCCTTCTTCACTAGAAATTGGAGTGGATGAAAAGTTCCCTAAGAAAACTAGTACAGATGAATCCAAAGGAGAAATGCTTATGGATTGTAACCATATGGATCGAGCAACCAATATGGGGGGAAAACATGTATGTACTGAAATCCTCCAAAAGTCCTTCAGAAATCGTAGTACATTGTCATTGTAAACTTGGGAAAAGGTGTCAAAAATTGAACTCCCTTATGGTTAACATTTAACATGAAAGGAACATCACCTCGATATATAGCTTCTCCAGGCATGGAAAGCATCTCAGGAAACTTCCAACTTGGTCCAGGTTGGGGCCGATAGATTCTAGTGCCAAGACCTTCACTATGCGCAGATTCGGGGTCAAGCTTGTCGGAATCATTTTCTGGATGACAGAAGAACATACATCTTCAAAATTAGAAATAATGTTAATTTGAAGAAGGAGAGGTAGAAGGTGACTGTTGTACCTGAACGTGTGTGGATCCAATAACAAGTTCGGAGTATTTGTCAGACAAGTAGCCCACCACTGTGAATTTCGAAGCAGAAATGACATTGATTCTTGTTGGACCTTCTTGATCAACTACAAGTAATCTCTCAAGTGAAGGTGTGTCCTCAATGACCATACCGTGGTATCCATTTTGTGATGTCCTGTTGCAGCACCAGCAACACACATAAATACTCCGAAGAGTCATGGAGGTGATGTGGAAGCTACTCAACCCATTGATCGCCTGAAGACGAAGGTACTCGAGTGTAGTACACCCGCGGAGCAGGTGCTCCATGTCACCGTTTGGGAGGCAGACAGTGACGAGCTCGAGGTACTTCAGTCATGGTAGAATAAGAGCAGGCGCATCATTAAGGGGGGGAAATGAAAGTTCATGAACTTGGCGATGTGCAGCGTGGGCGCGAGGCGAAGCGCGGACGTTGGTAGCGAGCGCATATGCCCATCATTAAAAGTGAGCTCCTCGAGCTGATCTAGGGCGGGGGATCGGAACCACTCGTCAAGCTTGGCTCGGTCCTTGCCGTTGGAACGGAACTTGCCCATGCTAAGGCCTCTGGTTGGGCCATGGCGACTGCCGAGGATCTGGGAGAACGCATCCAAGCTTTTGCGATAGCCATGGCAGAGCTCGTGGGTGTCGATGAGGTCGAGAGGGGTGGAGTACCATAGGGGGCGCCACCACCGAGAAAGGACGGTTGTCCGCGCCCCATATTTGATTGGGAGGAGGGAGATGATGACTATCAACATATCATCGGGGAGGCTGCTGATGAAGTCTAGGCCTGTTGGACTCGCTTGCGGTTCTTGCTCGACCCGCCTCCGCTTGTTGGCAGCCCCGTTCTCCACCTCCGGAGTCTCCTCGTCAGCGGCGCTTTCTGATAGAAGTGGGAGTACAGGGAATATTTAGTTAAAATAGGGCAATAGAAAAGTGTATTGGTAACTAGAGGTTAGTAGGTAGGAATAGTGTAAGAAAATGGAATAACAATTGGTTGCTTAAATACTACATGATTCCTTTGATATTGCTGGGTAAGTCAACATGCAGATACTTGAAAATAACACTTACTTCGAACAAAGTCTGGACGAATGATATTGTCGGGGAAGTTAGCATATATCTCATGACCAGGCTCTTTTATGTGCGGTGCAATTTTAGTGCCAGCTTTCAGTACATAAAACTTAGAAAATTCTGTCCAAAGGCTCGTGGCAAAATAGGCGTGACCACATTCATCAAGTCTTACAGAAGCAACGATTGTAAATCCATGGTTTGTGTTCAGTATGACATCCCTGTAGTCTTGATTTATGTAAAGGGAAAGATTATGTACTACAGATGTTGTTGCATAGCAAGGGACGTGCTACAGAAAATGGTAGGATTGTTAAAGAATATGGTAACATGCAAATATGGGCAAAATTGAAAGAACTGTACAGCAGTTGAAATCAAAGGACAAAAATCTATAATTAAACAGATAGGGTAACCATGATGTCATGGAAATATGAGAGTAATCGAAAGAACAATACATCATTAATTTGCATAATATAGAAAGAAGAGGGAAAAAATCCCCTTTGACGTATATGCTGCATGTGGCACCTTCTATCCAAATGTAGCAATATATAGTATATGTTCAGGAAAGTAGGCCATGCCAACCGATTTAGGGTGAGATTGAACATACCGCGCGCATCCTCAAGTCATCTAGTACGGTGAGATGGAACTCCATGGATGTCTGGCCGAGGCCGCAAAGTCCTAATGTGTCCGCGCACTGTACACTCTATGAATGAAAGAAAACACTCAAATCAGCTCGAATAAAAATGAATTCACGGCGATTTCGGTCGGGTGATTAAAGGAGGCAGATGAACTGGGATAAGAGATGAGATAATATCTCATTAAATTAGTTACCTTGTTGTCCATGAGAAAAAACCTCAATACGGCGGATTCCCCAATCGGGCGGAGCTGGGTCGACCGCGAGCATCGTCGAGAAAATCGATGGCGACAGGCGATGGCAAGCAGAAATGGCGAAATGCGGTGGGGTTTGCCGGCAGCCTGGCGGCGGCGACAGGCATCGAGCTAAGTGATTGTCACGGTGATAGGCAGTGCCATGCAGAGTCGCGGAGGAGCTTGTGCAGGTGAGAATGGGGACCGGAGGGGGTGGCGGGCGGGGTGAGGGTTTTTGTGACGTGGAGATGGTGAGGGTTTTCTTTTTTGAATTGGGTGGTGAGGGTTTTCTGTCCCACAAAGAGTTTCGGAGGCAACGGTTTGCTAGAGCCAACAGTGTGTGATTGACGTAACTGGGAAAATGAAAGTCATTGCACACGGTTCCAATTTGGGAACCGTGTGTGATTGACGTACTACCTCCATCCTGGTTTATTGGTCCCCTTTGTAATTTGTGCCAAATTTTGACCAAAGATTTAACTAACAAATGTTTATGCATGTCACAAAAAATTATATCATTGAACACTATGTTCAAATACGCATCCAGCGATATAATTTTTGCTGACCTGCACTAACATTTTGTCAGTTAAATCTTTGGTCAAAATTTAACACAAATTACAAAGGGGACCAATAAACTAGGATGGAGGTAGATTCCATCAACCGAATTGATTGCATCCATATCCCACATTTAGACATAACTAAACGTAGATTAAACATACTCAGGCATAGATAATAAGCATACACAAGCATAGTTCAACCATAAGTATATAGTTCAACCGTTATTAAGGATACTCAAGCGCATTTAGAATTAAGACACTACATAGCCATACATAGTTCAATCCCACATCTCATCTCATCTACCGGCACGATCCTAAAGCTTCTCCGGGTACTCAGCGTACACGGCGTGCGCCACCCTGCGAGAATACTTCTGCTTGAAGGAGCCACCGGCTCGTCCTCTTGCATGCGCCAGAACACTTTGATACGCGTCATGAAGCTTTTGGTTGCAAAATAGGCATCGATAGCCCCCGTTCCAGGTCCTAATACGCTTGTTATGCATTCCCGCATAAAGCTCCCTGAGGATTTGCCTCTTGTTCCTCCTCTGGCCATCTTCATCCTCGTTGTCAACATCGTCAGATAGCACCTATACATATAGTAAAAAATGTGGCATCAAATTTGGAATACAAACTAATCTCTAGCGAACATTTGGTAGTTGCCAAAATTTAGCATCAAATCAATGTTTACATGCCGTAAAGTAGGATTAGGAATTTATGGCTATTTTTTAGACATATCCAAAGATTATGGTTCAATTTTTAAGCACAATCATCGTCTATGTACAGAAGAATCTTGAAAAAAATGGCACAAACATATATGTAGGTCATTCAAAATCAATTGTCTAGACCTGGCTAGGAATTATTAGCACAAACATCAATCCTAGTCGGATTATTAGCAGAAATCATTTGCACAGATGAAACAACTAATCACTTATCATTTGTACCATTCAAACAATCAATACACTACACGGATCCTCAGCCAAAACTCAAGCCCATTGGCCATGTGCATTTCCCCCACCGCTAATCAAACACTTGGCTGCTAATTCATGTTCGAGCTAAGTTCAGTCTCCTCGTGAGATTCTTATGTTGTATTCTTCTTCCTAACACCTACCGAGGGAGTGTCCAACCCACCAGACATGCCTAGGCCTCCCAGAACGCGTGGCAACGCCACAGTCACGCGGTGACCACGCGGGTGGCATGCCAGTTTACGCGCTCTAGAGTTGGGGCCCTCGGCCACCGTACAAACCTCGACGGCTCGCCACCACACCATGTATTTCTGATTAAATAGATACTTATGTACCTAGAAATGATTTTTGAAAAAAATAAAGAGCAAACTATAAGGCAGCTGCAGTTCAAATTTGACCCGCTTCATGCTGAATCAGCGGAAATTTATCTTTTTCACAAGAGGTGGATCAAAGCTTTTGACACACAACCATTTTGTCAATTGTACATTAAATATGGCCTAATATTTTAGAAAATTGATTTGGTCTAATTTTGCAACAAATATATGGTAGGTCCTGCACAAAAAAACTCATTTTGGGCATTCGAAAATTGGAAAATGATTTTTTTCGTCCAAATAAAATGAAAACTTCCTTAGGCAACATTGTTTGCCATTCCAAGATGCACCCTTGTGCACAATAGGAGATCATTTGAACAAACTATGCAATGAATGCTACCATAACATTGATCATTTGGCTTTAAATCCATTGATCTTCACACATGATAGCTCGTTTCTGAGAACACTTTTTTAAAATAATTACTATATTACAAGTTTATTATTGTTCTTGGTAACTTGGGCACATATAATGACACAATGCGGAGGTTTCCATTTTTTTGATTTTTTTAATTTGTCATGCCCATTTCAAAATGCAGTCAAAATGGCGGGCATGACCGTTCCTAGCTAGCGGTTGAATCTTGGAAAACTTTTGGTGTTTCTCTAATGAAATAGATACTTTTGTACCTAGAAATGTTTTTTGGAAAAAATCATGAGCAAACTATGCGGCAGCTGCAGTTCAAATTTGACCCACTTCCAACTGAATCGGCGGAAATTTATCTTTTCACGAGAGGTGGATAAAAGCTTATGACACCCAACCATTTGGTCAATTATATATTAAATATGGCCTAATACTTTAGAAAATTGATTTGGTCCAATTTTGCAACAAATATATCGTAGGTCCTTCACAAAAAACTCACTCATTTTGGGCATTCAAAAAATGGAAAATGATTTTTTCGTCCAAGTAAAATGAAAAATTCCTTAGGCAAAATTGCTTTCCATTCCAAGATGCACCCTTGTGCACAATATGAGATCATTTGAACAAACTATGCCATGAATGCTACCATAACATTGATCATTTGGCTTGAAAGCCATTGATCTTCACACATGATAGCTCGTTTTTTAGAACACTTTTTTAAAATAATTACCGTATTACAAGTTTATTATTTTTCCTGGTAACTTGGCCACATATAATGACACAATGTGACAGTTTTCCAATTTTTTGATTTTTTTTATTTTCCATGCCCATTTCAAAATGCGGTCAAAACGACGGGCATGGCCGTTCCTAGCTAGTGGTTGAATCTTGGAAAACTTTTGGTGTTTCTCTAATGAAATAGATACTTTTGTACCTAGAAATGTTTTTTGGAAAAAATCATGAGCAAACTATGAGGTAGCTGCAGTTCAAATTTGACCCACTTCCAACTGAATCGACGAGAATTTGTCTTTTTCATGAGAGGTGGCTCAAAGCTTATGACACCCAACCATTTGGTCAATTGTACATTAAATATGGCATAATATTTTAGAAAAATGATTTGGTCCAATTTTGCAACAAATATATGGTAGGTCCTTCACAAAAAACTCATTTTGGGCACTCGAAAAATAGAAAATAATTTTTTTGTCCAAAGAAAATGAAAACTTTCTTAGGCAACATTGTTTGCCATTCCAAAATGCACCCTTTTGCACAATATAAATCATTTGAACAAACTATGCCATGAATGTGGCCATAAGATTGATCATTTGACTTGAAAGCCATGAATCTTCACACGAGATAGCTCATTTCTGAGAACACTTTTTAAAAATAATTGACGTATTACAAGTTTACTATTTTTCCTGATAACTTTGTCACATATAATGACACAATGCGAAGGTTTTCCATTTTTTTGATTTTTTTTGAATTTTTCATGCCCATTTCAAAATGCGGTCAAAACGGCGGGCATGACCGTTCCTAGCTAGTGGTTGGATCTTGGAAAACTTTAGGTGTTTCTCTGATTAAATAGATACTTTTGTACCAAAAAATGATTTTTAGAAAAAATAAAGAGCAAACTATACGGCAGCTGCAGTTCAAATTTGACCCGCTTCCAACTAAATCGGCAGAAATTTGTCTTTTTCACGAGAGGCGGATCAAAGCTTTTAACACCAAACCATTTGGTCAATTGTACATTAAATATGGCCTAGTATTTTAGAAAATTGATTTGGTCCAATTTTGTAACAATTGTTTGGTAGGTTCTTCACAAAAAAACTCATTTTGGTCACTCAAAAAATGGAAAATGAAATTTCCATGCAAAGAAAATGAAAACTTTCTTAGGCAACATTGTTTGCCATTCCAAGATGCACCCTTGTGCAAAAAATGATATCATTTGAACAAACTATGCCATTCCAAGATGCACCCTTATGCAAAAAATACAAGAGAAACAAAAAGAAAAAACACAAGTACATAAGCTTTGTTCTCATTGGTTGAAACGTGTGTGCCATGGATCGATGACATGGCACACATCCATCCATCCATCCCATTTAACTAAAAAAGGAGAAAAAAGAAAAAGAAAACCCCACCCGCAGCCCACCTACCCCAAACCCTAACTCCCATCGATCCCCTCTCGTCTTCTCCCCCGATTCAGATTGACGCCGCCGCCCTATCCCCTCCCACCCCCAGCCGCCACCCCAGCTCTCTCCCGCCCCGATTCTGGTGAGTTCCACCATCCCTCACCGCCCTGATCCTAGCTCCCCTACCTCCGATGCTCCCTTTCCTCCAGGCAGATCCACCTCTCGCGGCTTCTACTGCTCACCCACGTCCCCTCACATGGCTAGGGTTTCGGTCGCTGCGTCGCCCCCCTCCCCCCTCCGATCCCGATCTTCAGTGCGTCCCCCTCTCCTCCCCTCCCACGCCGATGCGATGGCCTGCGCATCCTCCTCCGCCGCAGCCACCTTCCTATGGGTGCTCGCGTACCTCGTGGCAGCGGCCTCAGTCGCGCGGCTCACGGTCCGCGCTGGGGGCCCGGGCCTCACGGTCCGCGCCGGCCACCGTGGTGTTCGTGCTGGGCAGCTTCTGGCGGTGAGAGATGGTGTTCGGGTGCCTCCACGGCGTGCTCCGCACCTCCGTCGTCTACGCCGGCGGCTCCAAGGCCTACCCTGAGTACCGCAACCTCGCCGACCACACCGAGTGTGTCAAGGTAGTAGCGACAGTGCTCTCCTCCCGCCCCCTTCTGCTAGCTCCCTGATAATGTTCATTTTGTCGCTACTATTGGTAGTGCTATAGCCTGTTCTCTGTAGTCTTGTTGCTGCCGCAAAAATGGCTGGGGGGAAATCGCCGAGATCCCCATGGGCCGGCCTTCCACTGTCGACACCTATATTCGTCGATGTCATCACCACCGCCGGACCTGAAGCCATGGACAACCAAAACCTTAACTAAGAAACCCTAGACTGTTGAAAACATGGAAAGAAGGCCTCGAGGTTCCCCTCCTTCCACCAATGTCGAAGCAGCCGATAGAGGCAAGGAAACCCCGGTGATGCCCTTGTCCATGGCACCTTCTTTCTACTCTAGATCGGTTGGATATTTTATGCGTATAAGTGAAACTAGCACCGAGTAAATGAACGAATGTTTTATGACCTGCATGGATAGAATGTTTTGGACCTACTTAACATACCTGATTTTCTTGGTGTGGCGTGTGCTTGAAGCAATTGGGCATGTTTTTATATAAGAAATTGGGCATGTTTTGGTCTTGGTGCGCGTGATCTTCTTGCATTTCTGCCCATTGTGGCTACTATTGGTAGTGCTACAGCCTGTTGTCTGTATTTGGTTATTAAACTAAACCATTTTAGTGTGAAACATTATAGTGCTGACCCAACATGTACCTAGCATTTATGAAAGTGTATTTCCTTTTATTCCCTAGGCTTAACCTGTAAGCAATAAAAATTGTGAATCGGTTTGTGGGAAACTGGGCATATTGGGTTGGTAAATATAGAACTGTAGAGATGTAGAACTAAAGCATGGTACTTAGCCATTTAAGTTGTTGGTACTTGGTAGTACCTATACAGTGAAGTCTAGTTGATTCAGGAAAACTTGACTTGAGATTTTCTTTCTTATGATTTACTGATGAAACCTTGATTCTTGAATCTTGATGTAGGTATCCCACCGCCGATCCAGATCCAGATCAGCTGCGTCGCCGGCTTCGCCGTCTCCGATCGCACTCCCCCGTCCGTGCCGTTGAGTCGGGCCTGCTCACCTCCTTCTCGACGGTCGCGAGCCGGGAGAGCCCTCCTCCAGCGGCGACGCGGCCGTGTCCGGTGCCGTACAAGGGAAGCCGGTGCAGGACTGCTGTCGTCGTCCGTTCCTAGTGCTGCTAAGTTGACGTACTTGAGATTTCTCTCCCCGCTGCACTGTCTCACCCGTTCCCCTTCACAAATTTCCTCACAATCAAATCGATGTTGCAGCTGCAGGGGTTCCTTGATGCTACATATGTTAGTTTCTTTTGGTAAACTGACATCAAAATCAATTCCTCTTTAGAGTGCATTGCTTGTATCTACTAGCTGGTTCTGTTGCTTACTGCTTGTCGACTCTGGTTAAGTAGAAGTGGTATTGCTGATGGCTAGATGGGAATTGCTGAATGATTGCCAAAGCTCTATTAGTTCTTTTGTTGTAACAACTGAATTTGTGTTTTTCTTTTGGTAAACTGACATATCAAAAGTAGTGATCCATTTTAGCTATGATCTCTGCCATGTGATTGTGCTTTTGTAGCAATGTAATTTTGCAGAATCCACTTGATTCTGGTGTAGAACTCAATGTTGTCCAATCACCTGGGCCTATTTCCTGCTGTGATTATCATCAATAAGAGCAACCCAATGGTTTGCTTGCCATGTCTGGATCTTGTTATGGTAGTAGTTTGCTTTGCTTATTCAGTAGTATCAGTCAATTGGCTAGCCTGGAGCAGCTTGGTGTTGTACATGATGGTGTTAACTGTGAAAATGCCAAGTGTGAGAAAATTAGACCAGTTGTCCATTTCTTGCCTGAATGCAATCTTTAAACGAGATTATGTGCTAGAGACATGCTACTATATTGCCTTGCTATAAACAAGATGGTGTTTACTGTATTGTCTTTCATGCACATTTGGTGTATTATCTTCTGACCTGCTGGTGTCATGTACTGTACACATAGAAGGTGAACTATCTTCACTGAAATTCAAGAATTATCTTCACTGTCTCTCCCCGCTGCATTGTCTCACCCGTTCTACTTCTATTTACTCTGGGCAGGCATGATGTACATCTGGTGGTCGTCAAGTCAAGGAACCTCCTCTTCTTGCCGTGGCCGTCCTCCTCCCCCTTCTCTGCTCTGCTCAACAGCTAGCGTCCATGGCTAAAACAAAGGTAAGACTCTGGCCGGTCGGTGTATTGAGCCATGGTGGTCTGTTTGTGGGGGTCATAAGCATTGGTATAGGTTAGCATGTGCCCTTCAATCAGTGCACGGTGATGAAACACTTCATTGATGATGATGACCGGTTCTGGATCTGCACCTCTTGTTTGTTAATTTGGCTCATGTATGTTGTCGTGTCTGCGAAAGATGCAACCAAAGTGCTTTTCTTGTCCTTAAGTTTAATAGACGAGGAACAACATTGAGATCATGCTCCATAGAGCGCATCAGCTGTTGTGTTTGTAATGTTTGAGCCTGCTCCCTCATCGATCTGTAGGCCTACTTGACAGTCATAAAGTTGCATTATTTAGCCACTGGTAGGGTAAGATATGCTCAAATGTGGTCATTATAGGAACCAGGGTCCCCTAATTGCTAGCAAAACTTGTGTAATGAGCTCTTGTTACCTTCTACTGATGTTTAGTCTTGTTTTTAGTACTTCTGTATTGGTATTCAGAAATAAAATTCATATGTTTCTATATATGTTCTTTTAGATAAGTATGTCAATACATAAGTAGTAATGTAATTGGTCTGACGTAGTTCTAAATAAAAATGCAAATAGCTTGTGATTGTCAATCTCATGTATCAAGGTCCTATTCTTGTAAACCTTATGTAAAGCTAAAATTCTTGCTGTGTGCAGGGCGACTAGTGATGCGGCACACCAAGCAGTAGCAGGCACACCAAGCAGTAGCAGCAGGGGGAGGGGTCTCTCGAACGTCGCCGCTACCACTCATTGCTATTGTCACTGATTGATGATGGATGGTCGCTGTTAGTTTAGCTCCTTGGTAGTCCCTCCCTCTCTTGCAAGCGTGTACAGCTACTGGTAGAAATAGAAATGGTAGCTCTAGTCCCATGTTGTTGTAGTCCCATGTAGTTCCTCTGCTCGGACTGCCCTTTGTTGCTTCATTTCTATGTTAATTCAGTCTCTACCGAATGTATCTACTATCGTGGCTGTTTAATGAATCCTTTTGTGTTGAAAGAAATAAAATGGTTTGGATACATGCGTACATGCAGAGATGTCAAGCTGGAATAACCATGTGCCTTGTGATGTCCAGCTTTTAAATGTATGTTGTGGAGGCCCAAAATAGATTGGACTGTAAAAGGGCCGAGGCCCAAAAAAGAAATGAATTATAGAAGGCCATGTCCTAGAAAATAAAATGGGCCAGGCCCATGTAGCTGATGGCTCCTGTCCGCGTCAGTTTTTTCCCTGAAGAGGAAGGGATGATGCAGCACAGCTACGGTAGGTATTTCCCTCAGTGATGAGACCAAGGTTATCGAACTAGTAGGAGAACCACGCAACACTATGTAATCGGTACCTGCACACAAAGAACAAATACTTGCAACCCGACGCGTAAGAGGGGTTGTCAATCCGTCCCGGGCAAAAGATAGATAAATTTGTAGTAGATTGGATAAATAGATCTCGCGGAAACGCGAAATAAAATAAATAACAAAAAAATGAAGCAAGGTATTTTTGGGTTTTTGGAATAATAGATCTGAAAATAAAAGAGGCAAATAATAGATCGGAAAGCAAATATGATAAAGAATAGACCCGGGGTCCGTAGATTTCACTAGTGGCTTCTCTCGAGAAAAATAGCATACGGCGGGTAAACAAATTACTGTTGGGCAATTGATAGAACTTCAAATAATTAGGATGATATCCAGGCAATGATCATTATATAGGCATCACGTCCAAGATTAGTAGACCGACTCCTGCCTGCATCTACTACTATTACTCCACACATCGACCGCTATCCAACATGCATCTAGTGTATTAAGTTCATGGAGAAACAGAGTAATGCAATAAGAACGATGACATGATGTAGACAAGATCTATTCATGTAGGAATAGACCCCATCTTGTTATCCTTAATAGCAACGATACATACGTGTCATGTCCCCTTCTGTCACTAGGATTGAGCACCGTAAGATCGAACCCATCACAAAGCACCTCTTCCCATGGCAAGAAAAATCGATCTAGTCGGCCTAACTAAACCAAAGATTCAAAGAAGAAATACGAGGCTATAAGCAATCATGCATATAAGAGATCAAAACTCAAATAACTTTCATGGATAAAATAGATCTGATCATAAACTCAAAGTTCATCGGATCCCAACAAACACACCGCAAAAAGAGTTACATCAAATAGATCTCCAAGAGACCATTGTATTGAGAATCAAAAGAGAGAGCAGCCATCTAGCTACTAACTACGGACCCGTAGGTCTACAATGAACTACTCACGCATCATCGGAGAGGCACCAATGAGGATGATGAACCCCTCCGTGATGGTGTCTAGATTGGATCTAGTGGTTTCGGAACTTGCGACGACTGTAATTGTGTTTCGTCGACTCCCCTAGGGTTTTTGGATTTTGGGGGTATTTATAGAGCAAAGAGGCGGTGCGAGAGGCCACCGAGGTGGACACAACCCACCAGGGCGCGCCTGGCCCCCCAGGCGCGCCCAGGTGGGTTGTGCCCCCCTCGGGGCACCCCTCTGGTACTTCTTCGGCCCAAGTTGTTCCTTCTGGTCCATAAAAAATCTCCAAAAAGTTTCGCTGTGTTTGGACTCCGTTTGGTATTGATTTTCTGCGAAGTAAAAAAACAAGCAAAAACTGCAACTGGCACTGTGCACTATGTCAATAGGTTAGTCCCAAAAAATGATATAAAGTTGCTATAAAATGATTGTAAAACATCCAAGAATGATAATATAACAGCATGGAACAAGCAAAAATTATAGATACGTTGGAGACGTATCAGCATCCCCAAGCTTAATTCCTACTCGTCCTTGAGTACGTAAATGATAAAAACAGAATTTTTGATGTGGAATGCTGCCTAACATGTTCATCACATATTCTTTTCTTTCGTAGCATGGAAATTTGGACTTTTATATGATTCAAAGCAATAGCCTAGTTTTGACATGAAGATTGCAATACTCAAGCATATCAACAAGCAACCAAGTCTTTCAAAATATCAACACTAAAGCAAGTTATCCCTAGCCCATTATGCTCAATCATTGATCCATTCATGAAACACACTCGCATATTAGCTATACCCAATGCTCAAGTACGATCATAGTGCCCCTTAGTTGGTGCTTTATAAGAGAAAATGGAGACTCAAATAAAAATAAAATTGCATAAAGTAAATAGAAAGGCCCTTCGCAGAGGGAAGTAGGGATTTGTAGAGGTGCCAGAGCTCAAAGCGAAAAAGATAGAGATAAACATTTTGGGTGGCATGCTTTTCCTGTCAACAAAAACGATCGAGTAGTTCCAATACTTTCCATGCTAGATATATCATAGGCGGTTCCCAAACAGAAAATAAAGTTTATTCCTTTTTCCACCATACTTTCACATTCCACGGCTAGCCGTATCCACGGGTGCCGTCCATACCAACACTTTCCAAGGAATTTATTTTTTGACAACATAAAGTAAATTCATTTTTCATTTTGGGACTGGGCATCCCTAATACCTTTGCCGTACTCTCGTGAAATGAACAAGTGAATAAACACTCATCTTGAGAATAACACATCTAGCATGGAAAAATATCAGCCACACCCTACCATTTCATGAGCGGTACGAGCACACAAAAAGGAAATTTATTTTGAGAATTAGAGATGGCACATACAAATTTTCTTAGAACAACAAGAGAATATCGCATATAGGTAGGTATAGTGGACTCATATGGCAAAACTGGGTTTAAGGATTTTGGATGCACAAGTAGTAATCCCACTTAGTGCAAGGGAATGCTAGCAAAAAGATTGAGAAGCATCCAACCAAGAAACGAAAAATCACATAAGCGAGCATTAAGCATAACTAACACCGAATAATGCACCACAAGTAGGATGTAATTTCATTGCATAACTATTGACTTTCGTGCTTGCATAGGGAATCACAAACCTTAACACCAATATTCTTACTAAAGCATAATTACTCACCAACATGACTCACGTATTATATCATCATATCGCAAAACTATTACAAAGAATCAAGTTTATTTTGTCCAATGATCTTCATAAAAGTTTTTATTATATCCCTCTTGTATATATATCACTTTGGGACTAGTTTCATATGTTGCTTTTGATAGCTCAAACAAATTTAAGTGAAGAACATGAGCATAAAAAATTTCTTCTCTCAAAATAATATAAGTGAAGCATGAGAGAATTTCTTCAAAAAAATACTAACTCTCAAATAAATCTAAGTGAAGCATGAGCGCATTTCTTCAAAAATACTAAAGCACACCATGCTCAAAAAGATATAAGTGAAGCACTAGAGCAATTCCATAGCTCAAAAAATTTAAGTGAAGCATAAAGAGCAATTCTAACAAATCATAGTATAATTTTGGCTCTCTCAAAAAGGTGTGTCCAACAAGGATAGATGACACAAACTAAAAAGCAAAACAAGCAAAGACTCATATAACACAAGACGCTCTAAGCAAAACTCATGATATGTGACGAATAAAAATATAGCTCCAAGTAAAATACCGATGGTCGTTAGAAGAAAGAGGGGATGCCACTCAGGGGCATCCCCAATCTTATTTGCTTGTTTCTCTTTGGATAATAGCTTGGGGTGCCATGGGGCATCCCCAAGCTTAGGCTCTACTTACTCCTTATTCCTTCATCCATCGTGAGCTCGCCCAAAACTTGAAAACTTCAATCACACAAAACTTAACAAAAACTTCGTGAGATCCGTTAGTATAAGAAAACCAATCTTTACTTTAAGTACTGTAGAAAACCCATTCAAATTTTTTTATTGCATTATATCTACTGTATTCTAACTTTACCATGGCTTATACCCCCCGATACAAACCATAGATTCATCAAAATAAGCACACAATGCAAAGAAAACAGAATCTGTCAAAAACAGAATAGTCTATAAAGATGCGAATTGTTCTCATGCTTCTGTAATCCAAAAATTCTGAAAAATTAGGAAAACAAAGGAAATTTGTATATCAATCTTATGTAAAAAAATCAGAATGTTTCGTCACTTCTGTTATTTTAGACAATTATTTTATTGGACAAAAAAATTTCTGTTTTCCAACAAGATCAAATCAACTATCACCAAAGCTATCCCAAAGGCTTTACTTGGCACAAACACTAATTAAAACATAAAAAACACAATCATAACAGAGGAATAATTGTGCAAAAACTCAATAATAGAAAGAAAAAGGCAAAAATAAATTTTATTCATTGGGTTGCCTCCCAACAAGCGCTATCGTTTTACGCCCCTAGCTAGGCATAAAGCATAGATCTAAGTTTTGTCATCTTTCTTCTCATTTTCTGTAGATGTGTTCTTGTCAGGAGGTTTTGCAAAAATAACTTGAAACACATCATCCATAGAAATTTTAGCATTATCAAGTTGCCCATCTGTGTATCCCCTTTGATTTCCGGCAACAATCCAAGAATAATGTTGATTGACATCATTGAAAACTTGTTGGATTATATCTAAAACAGGAATTTCCTTTTTAAGATTCTCATGAAAAAATTGATTGTTCCCAAGCAAATGTCTCAACATATAATCACTATTGTAAAGGATCTCATTTATCACCGGTTTTTCACGGCTCATACCATAAAAATCAAAAATGTCCCTAGCCTCCCGTACTATGTGATCAAATTCATTCATAAGAACAAGGGTGGCTAACTTTTTAGCTTTCGGATCCTTTATAACTGGTAGCTCATAAAATAATCTTTGTAAGGTAGGGTGGGTACGGATAAATCTATTTTCAAGTTTTAGAACTAGTGCTGAAATAGCTTCCGTATAAGATTTAGTTCTTTTAAGTATAGGAATATCATCCAGGGCCAAATTTCCAACACAATTGAAAAATTCTTGAATATGTTCTTTTACCATAATGTTCCCCTGCCCCAAAACAAAAGTTTTAGCATCCAGATTGCCAGATCGTCCAATTTTAGGAGTTAGGCCATCATCTGTTTCTGCCATACCAAAGTCACTCATGGTGACAAGTTCAAGAAAGTAAGAGATCTGACTAGAAAAACGGCGAACGAAAAAGAGGGCGAATAAAACTGCAAATTTTTGTGAAGTGGGGGAGATGAAAATGAGAGGCAAATGGCAAATAATGTAAATTGCAAGGAGATGAGATTTGTGATTAGGAACCTGATAGATGTCGATGATGTCTCCCCGGCAACGGTGCCAGAAATCCTTTCTTGATGGCTCGTGTCCGCGTCAGTTTTTTCCCCGAAGAGGAAGGGATTGCAGCGCAGCTACGGTAGGTATTTCCCTCAGTGATGAGACCAAGGTTATCAAACCAGTAGGAGAACTACGCAACACTATGTAAATGGTACCTGCACACAAAGAACAAATACTTGCAACCCGACGCGTAAGAGGGGTTGTCAATCCCTCCCGGCTAAAAGATAGATAAATTTGTAGTAGATTGGATAAATAGATCTTGCAGAAACGCGAAATAAAATAAATAACAAAAAATTGCAGCAAGGTATTTTTGGGTTTTTGGAATAATAGATCTGAAAATAAAACAGGCAAATAATAGATCGAAAAGCAAATATGATAAAGAATAGACCCGGAGGCCGTAGATTTCACTAGTGGCTACTCTCAAGAAAAATAGCATACGGTGGGTAAACAAATTACTGTTGGGCAATTGATAGAACTTCAAATAATTATGACAATATCCAGGCAATGATCATTATATAGGCATCACGTCCAAGATCAGTAGACCGACTCCTGCCTGCATCTACTACTATTACTCCACACATCGACAGCTATCCAGCATGCATCTAGTGTATTAAGTTCATGGAGAAACGGAGTAATGCAATAAGAAAAAGGACATGATGTAGACAAGATCTATTCATGTAGGAATAGACCCCATCTTGTTATCCTTAATAGCAACGATACATACATGTCATGTCCCCTTCTGTCACTAGGATTGAGCACCATAAGATCGAACCCATCACAAAGCACCTCTTCCCATGGCAAGAAAAATCGATCTAGTCGGCCTAACTAAACCAAAGATTCGAAGAAGAAATACGAGGCTATAAGCAATCATGCATATAAGAGATCAAAACTCAAATAACTTTCATGGATAAAATAGATCTGATCATAAACTCAAAGTTCATCGGATCCCAACAAACACACCGCAAAAAGAGTTAAATCAAATAGATCTCCATGAGACCATTGTATTGAGAATCAAAAGAGAGAGAGGAAGCCATCTAGCTACTAACTACGGACCCATAGGTCTATGATGAACTACTCACGCATCATCGGAGAGGCAGCAATGATGATGATGAACCCCTCCGTGATGGTTTCTAGATTGGACCTCGTGGTTCTGGAACTTGCGGCGGCTGGAATTGTTTTTCGTCGACCCCCCTAGGGTTTCTGGAATATTTGGGGATTTATAGGAAGAAGAGGCGGTGCGGGAGGCCACCGAGGGGGGCACAACCCCACTGGGCGCGCCTGGGCTCCTGGGCGCGCCCAGGTGGGTTGTGCCCACCTCGGGCCTCCCCTGTGGTACTTCTTTGGCCCATGTTATTTCTTCTGGTCCAAAAAATACACCCGGGAGCCTTAGATTTCACTGGTAGTTCTCTCGAGAAAAATAGCATACGGCGGGTAAACAAATTATTGTTGGGCAATTGATAGAACTTCAAATAATTATGACGATATGCAGGCAATGATCATTATATAGGCATCACATCCAAGATTAGTAGACCGACTCATGCCTGCATCTACTACTATTACTCCACACATCGACCGCTATCCAGCATGCATCTAGTGTATTAAGTTCATGGAGAAACGGAGTAATGCAATAAGAATGATGACATGATGTAGACAAGATCTATTCATGTAGGAATAGCCCCCAACTTGTTATCCTTAATAGCAACGATACATGCGTGTCTTGCTGCCCCTTCTGTCACTGGGAAAGAAAACCGCACGATCGAACCCATCACAAAGCACCTCTTCCCATGGCAAGAAAAATCGATCTAGTTGCCTAACTAAACCAAAGATTCGAAGAAGAAATACGAGGCTATAAACAATCATGCATATAAGAGACCAAAAGAAGACTCAAATAATATTCATGGATATAGATCTGATCATAAACTCAAAGATCATCGGATCCCAACAAACACACCACAAAAAAAGTTACATCAAATAGATCTCCAAGAGACCATCGTATTGAGAATCAAGAGAGAGAGAGAGAGAGAGGAAGCTATCTAGCTACTGCCTATGGATCCATAGGTCTATGATGATCTACTCATGCATCATCGGAGAGGCACCAATGAGGATGATTAACCCCTCCGTGATGGTGTCTAGATTGGATCTGGTGGTTCTAGAACTTGCGGCGACTGGAATTGTGTTTCATCGACTCCCCTAGGGTTTTTGGATTTTCGGGGAATTTATAGAGCAAAGAGGCGGTGCGGGAGGCCATCGAGGTGGGCACAACCGACCAGGACGCGCCTGGGCCCCTAGGCGCGCCCAGGTGGGTTGTGCCCCCCTCGGGGCACCCCTCTGGTTCTTCTTCGGTCCAAGTTGTTCCTTCTGGTCCATAAAAAATCTCCAAAAAGTTTCGTTGTGTTTGGACTCTGTTTGGTATTGATTTTCTGTGAAGTAAAAAACAAGCAAAAAATAGCAACCGGCACTGGGCACTCACTAGTACAGCGAGGTGCTATACAAACGGTTTTTAACCCCTTTCCGCGACGGCATTTGGAACCGTCGCCTAGTGAGTGACTGCGATAGGGGGGTCCTTCCCACATAACCCAGAAACCATCAAGGATATGCCCTCCTGGCACACACGCTCGGCAAAATGAGGTCGTGTGCGATCGGCGAGTGATCAAATACGGTTATACGTACAGTAGTGCTAAAAAAATACAATTATACAGGCGAAATCATTTCCGATCGTAAGTACATCCCACACAGTCAGTCCCCGCTAAACGTTTCCGTTCGTATATACATCCCACGCAGTCGCTCCAAGGAAAACGTTTCTATTTGCAGGTACATCACACACAATTTTCCCCGTTAAATCGTTTGTGATAGCATTTCCATTGCACACGGTATTAACAATTTTATCGTTTGCGTTATTGAATGCATCACACACGGTGCATAGAAGAAACTATGTGGCAAAGGCTGTCCATCACACATAGTTTTTATGTGGTAAACATTTGCGCCAGGTGGCCTAACGCAAACAGTTTTCAAGAGGATGTCGTGTGTGATTATTCATTAATCCAACACGGTTTATTCCTAGAAACCGTGTGCGTTTCCTGAGGTCATCGCCCACGGTGTTTTCTCAATAACCGTTTGCAATAGAAAAACCCAATTAGCAGGCTAATTGTCCTATTATTAATAATCCATTTATTAATGACATTTCATATTAAGCACACAATATATTTCATTTTCATATTAAGGAAGCAGGATTTCATAATTGAAATACATCAGAGTACAACATCATATAGCTTCAGCACTCAGCTACCCCATTACACAACTGCACCAGCACCAAGTTTCACATGCAACATCTATAACCTTTCGAAATTAGCATCATAGACGGTACATAGACAGATGTATCTCATCTGGAAAATTGCTGAAGTGGAAGGCGAATATTGAGCCTTCATTGATGTTGAAGGTCTTTGCAACTTTAGGCCAGTGCCTGTGGATGATTGATCGTCCATCCTTCGTCCTCTTCAGGAACACTTCAATATTGAACCATGGGTGTTGTATGAATACCTTCCTCGCCTCCTGACCATACAGGTGGTTTGAGAGGTAATCATCAGTGAACTACTTTGGAAAGGCCTGAAAACAAGGATGTGCATAAATATCTTCTCTATATTGGAAATGGGGCAAAGGAATAAAAAAGGCAAGGTATAATAGTTAGTACCATCCTGTAGTGAACTGATGTCTTCTTCATTGTGCAGACAAAGATCTTGTTATTTTTTGTCGCTAATTTCTTTATCCTAACAATCTTTCTAAGTTTCTTGACTTGGCTGATATTCATGGACAACTCATTTCCCCATATGCAAAAAGGGTCGAACAGTGGGTCAAAACCTCTGACAGCAGGACCTACATGTGCAAGACCAAATTGTTAAAAACCTAAATATTAGAATGGTTCATGTAATTGCACAATAATGTGCTATTAGACAAAGGACCATGCATGTGCAAACCTCGATTGTAAACCTCAGTGCTTCCCATTGTTTCCCTACAACACATATAAGGTAGTTAGTGAACAGGTGAAGTGAGGGTTCGCATGCTATTAGTAAAATATGTTGATGAAAAATAAGCACATTGCAGATTCATCAGATTAATTCAAGCCACATGGAAAACCCATTTATCCAAACCAAGCATGATTAAGAACTAGGAAATATAGCAATTTTATATGTTTCTCATGTATTAAGTGCAGCCAAATTCGATTTATTCCTCACATGCACAACAATACAAAATTCTACCCACGACAATTGGACATCGCATTACAGAATTGAACCAAGAAGTTAACTAAACACCACAACAAATGAACCAAACATTAACTGAGCACCACATTGCACAATATAACATACTCCTAATAGAAGATCAGACAGTTAACCAAACCAAGCATGCTTAACAGCTTGGAAATATAGCAATTGTATTTGTTTCTCATGTATTTAGTACAACCAACTTCGATTTATTTCTCACATGGTAAACAATAACAGAATGCACCCACAACAATTGAACATCGCATTGCAGAATTGAACCAAACAGTTAACTAAACACCACAACAAATGAACCAAACGTTAACTGAGCACCACATTGCACAATGTATAACATACTAGAAGATCAGACAGTTAACCAAACCAAGCATGCTTGACAGCTTGGAAATATAGCAATTGTATTTGTTTCTCACGTATTTTGTAAAGAAAAATTTGATTTATTTCTCACATGGAAGAAAGTACAAAATTGCACCCTGAAGAATTGAACATCACATTTGCAGAATTGAACCAAACAGTTAACTGAACACGACAACTAATTAACCAAACAGTTAACAAGTGAGCACCACATTGCACGACATATAGAACATATACACTAGAGCAACAGATTGCATCGTAAAAGTAGATAGCACAATTCACTAGAATTTGTTAAGGAAAGGCAGTAGCTAGCAAACTGAACATGGGTCCTTATAGTGAGCTAATAAGACAAGCTACTCCTCATCGTCGGAGATATCGATGACGATTGGCTCCTTGGACATGGAAGAGGGCGAGGCCTCCGCATCATGGGTGCCCTCGTCATAGTGGTGAGTTGCCTGAGCCGCTCCGGGCACCAACCTGCTGGCTCTCGAGTTGAGGTAAGCATGTGCACGCTAAGAAAACACCTCGTAGTCTTCGTCGAAGGCACCAAGGGTGGCCTCGAGAAAACGCCATGAACTGTCGTTTAAAGCAGCCAACCGCGTCGCGGCGTCGATGCATGAGGCGTCGACGGTGGCCTCAACGGTGAGGTGCTCCTCCAAGATCTGGGGGTCGGCACGAATGGCAGCCATCGCGACCTCATCCGCCCGTGCGGCTGCGATTTGCTTCTCCGCTGCCAAATGCTCCTTGAGCTCCTGGCTATACTGCGTGCACCATGGCTTAGGGCGGTGCTTATTTGGTGGAGGGGTCGGTGATTTGGGTGGAAGGTGTCACGCCGACGGTCGGGGCATGTGGGATGTGGAAGGAGGAGGAGGATGGGGGTCGGGTGTGGATTACCTGCCTGGATAGACGAAGCCGAGCAGCATGAAGGAGGGTCGCCGGTGAGGAGGCGGCGCTGCAAGCAAGGAGTGAAGGTTTCAACTTGGAAAGGAAGGCGGAAATAGGGGAAATGTGGCTTTTGGTAAGGGGGAGGGGGCGGGGAGGTAGATATTTCTGCGGAAGCCAAAAAATTTGAATCGGTTCAGCGAAAAAACTGGCGCGCAAAGTGTCATCAGACACGGTCCCTTATTCAGAATTGTGTACGATATGTGAACATCACAAATGATTCAGATATAGCTTAACCCGTGTGTGATGAGTTTGAATGTCAACAATTTTGGTTTGAATTTCCCTGGTTATAGTGGTCATCCATGTCATTGCATAATTTGGGTACACAAAGGAGACTACAGCACACCCACACTTCTTAATCGAGCAAGTTCAGCAATTAAACAGAGCTAGCTGACCTAAACATTACTCTATCAAATTAAAGACCGGTGCTCTTAATTAAACAAAACAAAGAGTACTACTACGGCTGGTGCTCGTCGATCTCCGCCGCCTCCTCCATGTCCAGCTTGCGCCCGACGATCTCCTGGGGAAGGGGCTCCATGGCATCCATCGCACCATACTCGGCAAGCATCTCGCCATCCGCGTCCGCCATCTCTTTGGAAAAGGCCGCCACGAGCTGGGCGTGGGCGACCGCGATCTGGGCTTGGACGGGCTCCGTCGTGGCAAGGTATGCGGCGGAGGAACGGACGGCTGCTCGAACGATCTCGGCGATTGCCAACTCCTCGGCCGTGGGTTGCCGACCGTTGTCGGAGAAGCTTCATTCGATTTGTGCGGTGACCACCATGAGCTGGGCGTGGGCGGCCTCGACATGGTCATGGGCGGCCTCCATCAGGGCTAAGGCCACCGCTGCAGAATGGATAGCTGCTGTGCCGCTCTCGCCATTTGCTATCACCGAGGCAGATGTTGCTGCCACCACCTGAGAAGCAACAGCGGCCGTTTGGGCTGCCTTGGTCGCCCGGACGCAGATTGCGGCCGCACTCCTGCACCTTGTTAGCACGCGCATGGCGGCTGCGGCCGCGCTCTCGCCAGAGTGGGCCACCGAAGTTTCCCTCACAATGCGGGTCCACGTCCCCATCTTTCACCGGCGACGATTGAACGGTGCAATGATATTTGGGGAGCGAGCTAGTGTGCTTGACACGCCGGCTGTGGACTATAGCCGATGCACCTTCTCGCATAAGCCATAGGCGTACTATACACCGACGATGCTCCAAGATATTTTGTACTGCATCTCACATGGTTGGTGATAATAAACTGTGTGGGATCTACTTGATTTTTCATCTTGATTTGAATTACATAATGGGGTCACAGCGGCAATGGAGGGTGTTTGAATTGCTAGAACTTTTATCTGCAGTGAACATGCAACTATATGTGTGTCGTAAAAAAATTGGAATTATTCAGGGTTCGTTTGGACATTTTATACATTAAATTGGTTTTCTAGCCATTTCAGGTGCACAATTCAAAATTAAACTACATGCACATGCTCCGGTGCACCAACATGGGTTGTAAAATCATATATGTGTCCATGGGTTTATGCTTATGTCCCATGCAAGAAATGGGGATGAATTTCGAACACCACGGCACCGTGGCTCTCCGGCAAACGTTGAGGTACTTGCTTTTGTAATTCTAGTAAATCCAAAACCCATCTGAAATTCATGAACCTTGGCATGCTATCATGGAATGGCATCAACATGCTGGGGTAAAAAATATTGTCCCATTTGGGGCAGGTTATGGTATAAGCTTCTCACAAACCAGAGCTTCTCACAAGAAGCCTCATGGTTCCGTTAGGGAAACGTGTCACCTTTGTGGACAAAACGATATTCGTCGCCTCTTTTTCCTTTCAATTTTTTTCCTGGTGTCAACATAGAACAACAGGAGTGTCGTGTTAAATTTTGGATTTTTTCGGGGATCGTTTGGACATTTTTATACGTTAACTGAGTTTTCTAGGCATTTATGTGCATAATTCAAAATTGAACTACATGCACATGCTCCAGTCCATAAAAATGGGTTGCAAAATCAAATGTTTGTCCGTGGTTGCAAGCTTAGGTCACGTGCAAGAAATGAGAATGAATGTCAAACACCTTGACACTATCGCTCGGCCGCTAACATTGAGATACATGGTTTTAAAATTCTAGTAAATCAAAAATTTGTCTGAAATTCATGAAACTTGACATGATATCATGGAACGGCATCGACATGCCGTGGTAAAAATATTGTCCCATTTGGGGCAGGTTTGCGTATAAGCTTCTTGCAAACCAGAGCTTCTCTCACAACAAGCCTGATGATTTCGGTAGGGAACGTGCCACCTTGGGGGACGAAACGATATCTGTTGCCTCCTCTTACTTTCAAATTTTTTCTCATGTCAACATAGAACAACAGGAGTGTTGTGTCAATTTTATGGGATTTTTCGGGGTTCGCTTGGACATTTTTATACATTAACTGAGTTTTCTATGCATTCATGTGCATAATTCTAATTTGAATTGCGTGCACATGCTCTAGTGCATATAAACGGGTTGAAAAATCAAATGTGTGTCCTTGGTTGCAACCTTAGATCCCATGCAAGAAATGGGACTGAATGTCAAACACCTTTGCCACCGTCGCTCGCCCGCTAACATTGAGATACATGGTTTTAAAATTCTAGTAAATCGAAAACTCGTCTGAAATTCATGAAACTTGACATGCTATCATGGAACGGCATCAACATGCAGTGGTAAAAATATTGTCCCATTTGGGGCAGGTTGGGGTATAAGCTTCTCACAAACCAGAGCTTCTCGCAACAAGCCTCATGGTTACGGTAGGGAACGTTTCACCTTTCTAGACGAAACGATATCCGTTGCCTCTTCTTGATTTCAATTTTTTCTCTAGTGTCAACATAGAACAACAGGAGTGTTGTGTTAAATTTTGGAATTTTTTGGGGTTCTTTTGGACATTTTTATACATTAATTGAGTTTTCAATGCATTTATGTGCATAATTCAAATTTGAACTACATGCACATGCCCTAATGCATATAAATTGGTTGAAAATTCAAATCTGTGTCCTTGGTTGCATGCTTAGGTTCCATGCAAGAAATGGGAATGAATGTCAAACACCCTGCCACCGTCACTCGGCCGCAAACATTGAGATGCCTGGTTTTTAAATTCTAGTAAATCCAAAACTCGTCTGAAATTCATGAAACTTGGCATGCTATCATGGAGCAGCATCAACATGCCGTGGTAAAAATTTTGTCCCATTTGGGGTAGGTTGGGTATAAGCTTCTCACAAACCAAAGCTTCTCACAACAAGCCTGATGGTTTTGGTAGGGAACGTGCCACCTTTGGGGATGAAACGATATCCATTGCCTCTTATTGCTTTCAAAAAAATTCTAGTGTCAACATAGAACAATAGGAGTGTTGTGTTAAATTTTGGAATTTTTCGGGGTTTGTTTGGACATTTTTATACATTAACTGGGTTTTCTAGGCATTTTATGTGCATAATTCAAATTTGAACTACGTGCACATGCTCCAATGCATATAAATTGGTTGAAAAATCAAATTTGTGTCCTTGGGTGCATGCTTAGGTCCCATGCAAGAAATGGGAATGAATTTCAAACACCAGGGCACTGTTGATTGCCAGCAAAACATTGAGATACTTTGTTTTTAAATTCTAGTAAATCCAAAACTCGTCTAAAATTCATGAAACTTGGCATGCTATCATGGAATGGCACCTGACATGTTGTGGTATTTTTCGTGTCCATTTTGAGAGAAGGTGCACTCGAATAACAGCTAACAAAGGCATTTTGAAACAGATAGCTGCCACTGTAACATCTCAAACATTTTGTATAATTTAAATCATGTGCGTTCTGTTAACCATTCATGTGACGCCACGCCTCACTCTTTTAATGGCTAGGAGGTGTCATGCAGATAGGTGCTTGACTAAACGGGAGGCCTGCGAGCTGTACTCCAATGCGCAGGCTCACCGGGAAGCGTGTGAGTTGTACGCCACGCAGGCTCACTGGGAAGTGAGCCCTTTGACTTCCATGGCCGCCCGCCTTGCTCGCATCCTCTCCATTAATGGCGCCCAAGCCACAATTTAATATGGTTTTTAAATATAAAACACTCACCGCAAATGTTTTAGTTAGAACACCCATATGCAAATCGACAGCTTCCCCAGGAAGCCTAGCGAAAATGTGCCGAGCAGGATTTGTGCAGCTCTTGATCGCAAACGTTTTAGATAGAACACCCGTATGTAAACCGACAGCTTCCCCAGTAAGCCAACGGGAAATGTGCCGAGGAGGATTTGTGCAGCTCTTCATCGCAAACATTTTAGATAGAACACCTGTATGCAAAGTGAGAGCTATGGTCTTCCGCAGTAAGCCAAGGGGAAATCTGGCAAGCAGGATTTGTACCTCCCTTCAATGCAAACGGTTTTTTTGGATGACCCGTGTGCAACCACATATAGACAATTTGGTAAGATTTGCATCTGTCATATTGGGTATATTGCCGTTTGTCAAACTGGAAAGATTGACATTTGTTGATCTAGTAACATTGCCATTTGTCAATCCTTGTAACACTGCGATTTGTCAAAATATGCAGCCAAAAATCACCAGCACTATCTAATTTTTGCAACTAAAATTCAGTAATTAAGCATAGATTTCATTCATAGATTTAGCAGTCGTTCTTAATTTATACAAATAGTTCAACTCGACAGCTGAACCGACCAAACTTTTCCCCAATTGTTGCCAACCACGTACTGAAATAGCTAGTTCAACTATATATACTAGCTAATTTTAAGTTCGTTGTACAGTTCCACCACATCTATAGTCAGATGAACTGAACAAAATAGCCCCTAAATACTACTACTACGGAGGGGCTTTGTACTACTTCCGGCAGCCTCTCCTCTGCCGAGCATGCTCAGTAAGAGGAAGAGGAGGAGGAGCCTACCGACGAGCTGGACAACTGCAATATGGTGCCTGCCGCTGCTGCACCTTCAGCGACGCTCACATCGAACGCCCTCTACCGCTCCAGACGACCCCTCTCGAAGTGGCCAGACTGCTTGTAGATCTCCTGATTCCTCGCCTCTGCGTCGGCGTGTGCTGCGGCCACGGCTGCGGTAAGGCTCTTTGCGTGCTCGACGAGGCGCTCCTCCTCCTCCCGCAGGAACTCGATCTAGCGCGCAAGGTCGCTGACGCACGTGCGGGCCTCCACCTCCGCCTCCCTCCTTCGGGCAGCGGTGGCAGAGCGGGTGATGATCCCGACGGTCGACGGTGGGCTGGCGGCCACGGCGGCCGACGATGGGGTGGCGGCCATGACCACCACCTCTCGCCTTCGGGCCGCGGTGGCAGAGCGGGTGATGGCCACGGTGGCCGGTAGTGGGGTGGCAACCACGACGGCCACCTCCCGCCTTCAGGCCGCGGCGGCGGAGTGGGCGATGGCCCTGGCTTTCGACGGTGGTGTGGCGGCAACGGCGGTCGGCAACAGCTGCCGACGGGCAGCGGCGGCGGAGCGTGTGGTGGGTGTTCCGCGCACACCCAACAGGGATGCCACGCGCACTACACTACGCCGAGGACTGCGCCGCCGCGGCGGTGTAGCCTCCCAGCTGGAGCTGCCTCTGATGACGGCGGAGTGGCTGAGCAACGACAATGGACCGGTGCCATTGGCGACTGTGGGAGAAGCAGACGAGATAAGCTACAGGGACTCGCCGGCCGTGAGGGTTTATATAGTAGGCTGGTAAGCATTGGGATTTTGGAGGATTTCATCGAGTCGGACGGGAAGCTTGAGCGGGAACCTGCGCGTTTGCGCGGGAACGGGCTCACCACTGTTTGGCCAAAAGAACGCCCCCGCACGCTGCTCAAGCTTGCGCTCGAAGCCGTCTGCGGCAGCGGGGTGACAAGACATGCGAGAGGAGGACGAAAGGACGCGTACACATACGGTTAATAAAAAATGTTTGCGATTTAATTACCTACTATACCCCCGTCCTGGTTGATAAGTAGGATTTAACTAATAAAATATGAATGCATGTCGCCAAAGATTATATCGTTGGATTCGTATTTGAACATAGTTTCCAAATATATAATTTTTGTAACATGCATTAACATTTTGTTGGTTAAATTTAAGGTCAAAATATGACACAGAATATAAAGGGGACTAATAGACCAAGACGGCGGTAGTAGCACATGGCCGCTCTCTATAGCGTATCACACACATCTTGTTAAGTTGAACCTTTTCTATTGTGTTGCAAATCACACACAGTTCATCCTAGTGAACTGTATGCCGTATATCGCACACACCCTCATCTGGCAGCCCGTTTCTGTTGTTCTGCATCATCGCAAACAGTTCTTCTTGATTAACCGTTTGCCACTCATCCAATGCAGGAAAGCTTCTACATTCGCGGGGGACGGGGCATTGACCATTGGGTGGCAACAGTCGGTCATCCGGGTGCGCAATAAAGGATGCAAAGAGGGATCCTACAGCAGCAAGGACCAGCTTCCCTACCGATAGCTCATCTAACAGAACTCCCAAGTTAACTGTGTTGAGGCTTGAGTAGTCATCAGATGGGTGACCGGATGGGAAGTGGCCTCGATGTTAAATTAACTAATGGGATGGGCCACTATAAACATTTAATTGTCTTAAATGTATATAGTGCTCCCTCCTATTAGTTGAATTAACCTCGAGGTCCTTGTTTTGTAATTTTTGACATTTTTTGTTTTTTGAACACATGTTGATTGGCTTGAAGAAGGTCTATCTCGTTACTTTTTGATAATTTTTGTTTTTTGAACACATGTTGATTGGCTTGAATGAAGGTCTATCTCGTTACTTTACGACATGTTTCCAAAACATGGACCTCGAGGTTAATTCAACTAATAGGACGGAGCACTATATACATTCAACGCAATTAAATGTTTTCCAAAAAAAAGTGATATGATTTCTGTGAAACTTATAAGTCATGTATGTCAAATTAACCTCTGTGTACTTGTTCTCAAATTAACCTCCGAGCCTGTTTGCCGCGTATCATACACATCTTCTTAAGTTGAACCGTTTATGTTCTCTTCCCTAATCGAAAACAGTTCATTCGAGTGAACTGTATGCCGTATATCACACACACCTTGATCTGGCTGACCGTTTCTGTTGCTTTCCCTAATAGCAATCAGTTCATCGGAGCAAACTGTATGTCGTATATCACACACACATTGATATGGCTGCCTGTTTTTGTTGTTCTGTCTAATCACAAACAGTTCATCTGGATCAACCGTATGCCCAGCATCGCACACGCAAGTAAAATCTGTACCGTGTTTGATGTACCCGCCATTGCAAATGTTTTGCATCTTTTTTGACGGGTTTTTTACATCACCGTTTGCGATTAATGCATTGCACACAGTTTCGTCAAAGGGTTTCTGATCATAGTGTCGCGTTAGCAGCATCCTGCAGTAGTGACTATGTCAATAGGTTTGTCCCAAAAAATGATATAAAGTTGCTATAAAATGATTGTAAAACATCCAAGAATGATAATATAACATCATGGAACAAGCAAAAATTATAGATACATTGGAGACGTATCAGTAGCTAAGCAAAATTAATAGAAAAATAATATTAAAAAGACTGAATTAATGGGCTCGGCCCATATAGACACCGAATTGGACTGGGCTGATTCTTATCAACGACCTATTCAATTGGTCGCAATTTTGCCACGTCAGCTTGCCACGTCAGATCCGACGTGGCCTAGGCAGACTGCCAGTGACCAAAACAATTGGTCGTAGGGCCAATGACCTTTTGTTTTGGTCGTTACCTTCTACAACCATATCACATAGAAGGTCGTTAAGTTTCATTAAAGACTGTCAGCTTTTAACCAATTGTTTTTGGTCATAAAAAGGTCGCAAACAAAAAACAATGACCATTCAGCGACCAATGTTGATGGTCGCAAGTTAGCATATTTCTTGTAGTGCTCATTTGGAGATCTGCAGAATAGGTATCTCTGACATAGCTTTTTCAGGTCCAGAATTCCAGCTGCCGACATTCTCCTTCTTTGTATAAACCTTGCATATTATGAGAGAAAAGGCATTAGAATTACTCCATAAAGTGTTATAATGCATAAAAACACTATAAATAACAGCAGGAAAACATGATGCAAAATGGACGTATCAACTACCCATCCAGAACAAGCAGCAAAGACAGTCATTCGAAGAGGGATGATCTAGCACCATCATAATTTGCAGCCCCCCTTCATCCACCAGTGATTCGGAGACACCGGGACTGCACCCTTTCGACGCAACAACCCAATTACCTATCAACCTGAAGGCTTGAACCACATCACTGCCTGTCGGTATTGAGACATCCAAGGATCAAAGTCAATACATATGCGTTTCTCACTCTCACCTTCTTTTGGCTGCAGGCTATATCGTTGACAATCAGGGGCGTGTAATCCCGAAGTCCTAGGGTTCACCGTGTAGACATAGTTTTCCCTAGCAAATATAGCCTCTCTCCCATCATGATCCTTTCCAAGGGTGATGTCCTGGTTAATCGGATAATTGAGTCCGAGAAACAGAGAGCGTGAACCAAGGCTGTTTACCCGACACCAACTCAAAAATTTTGAAGGCCCCAACAAGCTGGTATCCTTCTCATAGACGAAACAGCCAGTCTATGCATACTCACTGCTACTTCTTGAGCTTGCGTTGGTTTTTCCGTTGAAGAGGAAAGGGTGATGCAGAAAAGTAGAGATAAGTATTTCCCTCAGTTAAGAACCAAGGTATCAATCCAGTAGGAGGAACACACAAGTCTCCAATGATAGCACCTACACAAACAAACAAATACTTGCACCCAACGCGATAAAGGGGTGTCAATCCCTTGACGGTTACTTGCAAGGATGAGATCTGATAGTGATAGATATAAAAGATAAGTAAAAGTGCAAAAAAAGATAGAAGTACATAAATTGCAGCAAGGTATTTTTGGGTTTTTGATTTTGTAGATCTGAAAATAATATGATAAAAGATAGACCCGGGGGGCATAGTTTCCACTAGAGGCTTCTCTCTTGAAAGAAAGCATACAGTGGGTAAACAAATTACTGTTGAGCAATTGGTAGAAAAGCGAATAATTATGTTGATATCCAAGGCAATGATCATGTATATAGGCATCACATCCGAGACAAGTAGACCGACTCCTGCTTGGATCTACTACTATTACTCCACACATCGACCGCTATCCAGCATGCATCTAGTGTATTAAGTTAACAAGAACGGAGTAACTCCTTAAGCAAGATGACATGATGTACAAGGATAGATCCAATCAATATGAATAAACCCCATCTTCCTATCCTTAATGGCAACAATACAATACGTGTCATGTCCCCTTCTGTCACTGGGATTGAGCACCGCAAGATTGAACCCATTACAAAGCACGTCTCCCATTGCAAGAAAAATCAATCTAGTTGGCCAAACCAACTCAATAGATCGGAGAGAAATACAAAGCTATATAAATCATGCATAAAAGAGTTCAGAGAAGACTCAAATAATTTTCATACATAATTTGAACATAAACCCAAAATTCATCATATCTCAACAAACGCACCGCAAAAGAAGATTACATCGAATAGATCTCCAAGAATATCGAGGAGAACATTGTATTGAAGATCAAAGAGAGAGAAGAAGACATATAGCTAATAGCTATGGACCCATAGGTCCTTGGTAAACTACTCACACATCATCGAAAGGGCAGCAAGGTTGATGTAGAAGCCCTCCGTGATCGAATCCCCCTCCGGCGGAGTGCTGGAAAAGGCCCCAAGATGGTATCTCATGAGAACAGAAGCTTGCGGAGGCGGAAAAGTATTTTTGGTATGCCCTCTGGTCTTCGGGGAATATTTGGGTATTTATAGAAGAAGAATTAGGGTTAGAGGAGCCATAGGGGGCCCACAAACCTGGGGGGCGCCCCCCCTGGGGTGCGCCCCCTGAGCTTGTCGCTAATCTGTGGCCCTTCTGGCCTCCTCCCGAAGCTTCCAGGGTGTCTTGTGGTCCAAGAAAAATCCTCAAAAAGTTTCGTTCCATTTGGACTTCGTTTGATATTGATTTTCTGTAAAGGCAAAAACAAGAAAAAAAAGCTACTGGCACAAGGCACTAGGTTAGTCCCAAAAAATGATATAAAATAGCATAATAATGCATATAAAACATCTAAGATGGATAATATAATAGCATGGAACAACAAAAATTTATAGATACGTTGGAGACGTATCACTCACATATTTCACGGTGCTTGTACACAGTGGGGTTTTTGCAATATAACTTTGCCGGCTCATGTATGTGAATGATCATCAGTCTTTCGCCATCGTCTAATTGAGTGACGAACCAGTTGTGCTTCCCATTTTTCGGCAAAGGTGGTGTGAACAAAGGGCAGTAACTGTAGGGACACTGCATCATATCAAAAAGGAGACAAAAAGGGCAGGCATTGTTAATGTAAGATCAGCATTGTTCAGAGTATGAGTAGGATAATGTAAGAAACATCATTGATCTGTCCCTGTTGGAACTGAGAGGAAAATACAGAGAAATGTATACTGGGGTCGAAAATATAGCAGTGTCATGCATGGTTATACTCATGCTATCTCGCAATTGATTATTCATAGGAACTACCATGCCATGCATGTTATGCAGTCATGTTCTGTCCTCACAAATAAATTCTTCAGAGGAAACTAACACACCATGCATTGTTATATACTCATGTTCTATGTGACAAAATCTTGTGAGGATATTATTCTAGCCATTGATTGCTTAAGGGCGAATATAGGTATGTAGACATGGTAAGCATGACAGGATTTCACTACTTCCAAATATAGAGTTAGCCATATGCACATTTACTTCCCTGATGTATGGTTAGATAAACCAACAGTGTTGTGCATGTTTCTACATCATGAAAATGAGGAAACTAACATGGCTATTGATACACACTCATATTTATTAGTATATCCATGTATTCCTAACTGTTTGATTATTCAAGGGTACAAATTGGCTGTAATGACATGGTCACAATCACATGATTTAACAAATTACAAATATAGCTAATTTAAGGCGTCTCTAACACATTGCCATAGTTCTACTCAAATTCTGCTGTAACAGGGATATGCCAATCATCACAAAATTTCAAACAATGTCATGGTGTTATCATTAAAATCAGACGAAAACAACTTACACGCACCGTCCCAGCAATACGTGGTGCCATCTGCTTTGTCGATCGCGTAGATGATGCCATTGTGTTCAATAGCATCACAGAAGTGTGTATCATCTTTGACGATCCACTGCGAGGTGAGTTCTCTCCACCTAAAGAAGGCACCGGTGGAAATATAGGCGAGTTCGCAGTCGAACAAGGCAATTAGCTTGAAATCTACATAATTCGTAGATCGTATAGGCACTCGGAAGATTACAATCTTCTGCAAAACAAGGTTCGTCCAACTGAAGTAGTAATTTACAAGACTTCGTCACTGACGGTAAAACCATGTATGATACAAGGGAGGAAGGGTAATCTCATGGGAGGTGCGGAAGTTCACGAGCACCAACTCGTTCCAGGCTTTCTCTGGCGGCAGCCATCCAGTGGGAGTTCATGCCGACCCAGCACATACCTGCTAAGAAGTTTCTTGTGATGGTGACCAGATCGAAGTCGAGGGGCATGATGTACAGCGACCCAGTACATACCTGTAAAGAACTTTTGGCTGATGGAAGTCGGATCGAAGTCGAGGGGCATGATGTACGCCTCCGTATCATGGTGAGCGCATATCACAAGAGTAGATAGCAGCAAGCAGGGTGTCTTGAAAAGCTCAGGCCTCGCTTCATCGATGGCCGCGTGCACGTCCCTCGAGCATGCAGCCAGCTGCACGATGCTCAACATATCCATACACGAACAACAGAGCTCGAGGATGTCGCTGGGGAGATCGCTCTAGTCGCGGCTCATCGAGATGCTACATGGTTCGGGTTCGGCCATGGTGGAGTTTGGAACGTGGGGTTTTTGGGGCTTGATTATGGGGGAGAAGGTTCTCCGTGCTGGAGTGACTAGCGAGTGAATAGTGGTACCGGGGGTGGCGAGCGAGGCGACGGTACGCGGGGGCACTGTGAGATGATGAAGAGTTTTTTTTTTGAAAGCTTGGGACAGTGAGGGCACCCCCCACTGACTTTATATTAAATCAACATGTACAAGTTACACCTTTCGGGGTTACATTGAGAGGAATAATGAAAGCCCTAACCACTAGGGAGAGGGGGAGATGGAGATATCTAGTGTACAAGGTGGGATACTTTAGATCGACGCAACCAAACGCTCAACAAACGGCACTAGGGCCTCTTTGACTCCATGTCTCATCATTCCAAAGTCATTTTTGAACCTTTGGAGCCAGTCGTTCTCTGTGGGTGTTATCCCCCTAAAGTGCTTGTTGTTACGTTCTTTCCATATGCTCCAGGCTGCTATAATAAAGATCTCCATGAACATGGGCTCTGACCATTTATCTCTTGCCTCACGCACGAGCTAAAGCCTGTTCCCACTATGCGCCCAAGCGATCGCCAGCTTCCTCCAGCACGCCTTGCTAAAACCACATTCAAAGAATAGGTGCTCCACTGTTTCTTCAGGTGGGCTGTCACATAGAAGACAGGTGTTTTTCCTCCTCAGCATGTTTCTTGTGTTCAGCCTGTCCGCCAGCAGTAGCCAAGCAAAAACTCTCCATTTATTAGTGCATTTAGATTTCCAGACCCATTTAAAGGCATCATCCGCCACCACCTCACGGAAGCAATGCTCATAGTATTTCCTGGAAGCAAACCCCTCTGATCCCCACACGCACCTCCAGCTGTCCGCTGCTTCACTCAGCTCAATCGTGGCCATGCTGTTTTTGAAGGTCTTCTAGTTCCCCCCTGGCTTGGACAGAGATTGGCAATTGGAAGTTATAGCCAAGCGTCGGTGCTGTCAACAAAGTTTGCACCGAGACGTCCTCATTAACAGAAAAAGAGAACAGTCGGGGATGACTATCGCAGAGAATGTTGTCATGCCACAAGTCTTTCCAGAACAGCACCGTGTTTCCGTTTCTCACCTCCACCGACATGACACCCCTATAAATCGGTGCAAGCTGCATGATATCACGCCACCAGAATGAACCACATTGTTCTGTTGCGTGGGGCACCAATCCCTCATAATAGGCAGACCATATCAGTTTAATCCAAGGCAGATCCACACGATTATAGAATTTGTGCAATTGCTTAAGGAGCAGCCCTTGGTTCTGGATTCGAAGGTCAATTATTCCCAGGCCACCCCTATCCTTGGGGCGGCAAACCAGGTCCCACGCTGCCAGGGAGATGGCTTTTGGGCCATCTTCCATGTTCTTCACCCAAAGACAGTATCTCCTGAGTTTGTCAAGATGCTCTAGGATTTTCGGGGGCAACCTGATGGAGCACATGGCGCAAATCGCAAGGGATGTGACCACTGAGTTGACCAAGGTAAGTTTTGATCCGAGGTCAAGAAGCGAGGCGGCAGAAGAGAGTCTGCGCTCGACTGACGCAACCAGCGGCATGAGATCAGTCACCGTCAGCTTAGTAGTGCCCATCGGCAGTCCAAGGTACGTGAATGGCATGGTGCCAATCTTGCAACCAAAAACCTCTACCAGGCGTGCAGCTGCATCCCCAGTCATGTTGACAGTGATAAGAGTTGATTTTTGGAAGTTTATGCACAGCCCCACTGAGAAGGCATAATCCTGAAGAATGCGTTTGATCGTTTCCACTTGTGCTTGATCAGCAGGCATTACGAGAATCGTGTCGTCCGCGTACTGAATCACGGGATATTCATCGTGACCTGAGGATCTCCGACAAGATGGCGATGGAGTGGTGCTAGGGGAGAGGGAGATGAGGCGAGGCAACTATACAGCACGATGACAGTGACTGCACAGGGTGAGGCTGACTTTGGTAACCCGAACACGCCGCCTGGACTAGTGTCACCTCGGGCGCAGGGTCTTGTCACTTCACTTTGAGGACCAAAAGAATAATATGTTGACCAACAAGTGTACTACAGTTGTGCTGCTTCTAGTAGTAACATACGGAGTAGTGTTGCATAGCGGAGAGAGGTCGTGCTAGCATGCCTCTGGGTTCACTTCATCCTCCAGATAGCATCCATATTGCGAGCAGAACCAAATTCTCGTGCATACGAAAGAGCGAAGAAGGCCGTTTTCTTTTTTGAAGATAACCGCATATTCCTTCAATAGAAAAGGTGTGAGAGACTTGTAGGACGGGATAGAAAGAAAATTTCTAACCTTGACGGAGGGAGAAAAATACATGAAGTGCGTGTGTGTAACTGAGATGCCCACAGAGAAAGGAGATTTGTATGTGTATGAGAGAGTTTGCACAATTCATTCACGTGTCACTATTGTAGCGACCCGACCCAAAATCGGTCAAGTCTCTGTGTAGCTGTACCATCCCAAGATCAGAACTATTCTGTTTTAAAAACAGAAACTAAATACACTAAAAAAAACTAAACGAGTTAACGGGCCGAACGGGTGTATGATCTGCGACTATATTACGCTCCAGCGTTATATAACTAAACACGTACGTTTAATAAAAGAAAACCTACCGGTTCGATCTAACCTAACTAAACCAAGAATAAACAGAACAATAAAACCGGTCTACTAAAATAAAACATAACCATTCGGGAGATCTAATCGGGGCCGTAGATTGTGAATCAGACGGTGGAGGGAAGTGGCGGCTTACAGTGGCGGTGGACGACGACGAACAGAGGCCGGCGGCGGTCGGCGTCGAGCGGTGCGGAGTCTACGGCGGTCTCCGGTGTCGGTGAAGGTGTCGGGGAGGTGCGGCGGAGCGAGGCAGAGTCGGGGGTGGAGTTGGTGGAGCTCGGGGGCGTCGGAGGCGGTCGGGGCGAAGACGACGGCTTCCTGGTGAGCTGCAGCTCCGGCGGGCGGCGGTCGAGCTCGGGGTCGATGGTGTGGTGCTCCTGGAGGAAGAAGGGGGTGTCAGGGAGGTGTGGAAAGAAAAGGGGGTTCGGGTGGAGGTGCTTGGAAGCAAGGGGGTCCTCACCGGTGTCGGTAGCGGCGGTGAACCGAGGCGGTGGCGGCGAGATGCGTTTCGCGAGGGCGCGAGCTAGGGTGGGTTTTGAGCTAGCGTTTTAGGGGGGTTCGAGGGAGGAGAGTGAGGGGAATATATAGGGCATAGCCTTACAGGAGGGGGCGACTTGGGATCGCAATCCCGGAAAGATCGGAACCGCGGCGGCGTCGGGCGCGCTCCGGAGCGGCATGGCGTGCGCGAGGGGAAAGAGAAGAGGTGGGGCCGGCGCGTCGGTGAGAGAGGGAGAGGTGGGTGCGAGCGGGCGACCGAGGCGGAGAGGGACTCGGGTGCGGGCGCGGTGCTGGGCTGGCTGGCTCGGGCGCTGCTGGCTGGGCCGGTTGGCCTGGCCAGCTTGGGGATTCTCTTTTTTTTTGAAACAGACAGAGAAGAAAATAGATATATATAGAAATATATAATATCTTTATATAGGATATATATATATCTAAAAGATCAGAAAAATAAATCACATAAGATGAACATTTTTCCCAGAGGCAAACGGAAACTTTTATAAAACATTTTTCTGAAAATCCCAAATAAAATTCAAATTTGAATTCAAACTTTTTGGCATTATTTTCTTCTGACATTTTTGGAGTGTCATGTTAGCTCCTCTCATACTTTTGCACAAGTATTGGCCAGGTATTTTCGAAATAAATTTCAATGCCAATTTGAATCCAAATTCAAATAAAACTCAAAGTGCCTCTGGAATTTCAAATGCCACTCAAATTCAAACAACATGCATAGATGCTTAGCTAATAATTGTAAAACATTCCAAATTGAAAATTTGGGATGTTACAAACCTACCCACCTTAAGATGAATCTCGCCCTCGAGATTCGAGTTGGCTAGCAAATAGGTGCGGGTGGTCTCGGCGGAGATCTTCTTCTCGCTCCCAGGTGGCTTCCTCCTCGGAATGATGACTCCACAGAACCTTGCAAAACTTGATGATCTTGCTGCGGGTAACTCTGTTCGCAGTCTCG
Source organism: Thinopyrum elongatum (assembly GCA_011799875.1). Classification (NCBI taxonomy): domain Eukaryota; kingdom Viridiplantae; phylum Streptophyta; class Magnoliopsida; order Poales; family Poaceae; genus Thinopyrum; species Thinopyrum elongatum. The sequence goes on from CM022298.1 coordinate 538,855,213, forward strand.
AGAATTCTGACGGGTTTCTCCTCATAAGTCAGCACTGTCAAGCTGTATGGCCTCTAGGGGCACTGTATCTCTCAAAGGAATATCGGCCATCTCAGCATGGTATTTCTTCAGCTTGGAAACATGAAAGACATCATGAACTCCTGACAATCCTTCCGGCAATTCCAGCTTGTATGCAACTTCTCCTCTACGTTCAAGAATTTTGTATGGGCCTATGAATCTGGGTGCTAACTTTCCTTTAACACCGAACCTCTTGATTCCTCGAAGTGGAGACACACGGAGATATGCTCGGTCTCCCGCTTCGTACGTTACTTCCTTGCGTTTACTATCGGCATAACTCTTCTGTCTCAACTGAGCTACCTTAAGTCTGTCTCGAATCAGCTTGACCTTCTCTCCGGAGTCTCTGATAAGGTCGGGACCAAAAAGTTTTTGGTCTCCAACACCATCCCACAGCAATGGTGTTCTGCACCTCCTTCCGTATAGGGCTTCGAAAGGGGCCATCTTCAGACTGGTCTGATAGCTGTTGTTGTACGAGAACTCTGCGTATGGCAGATTATCATCCCAGCTAGACCCGTAGTCTAGCGCACAGGCTCTCAACATGTCCTCCAGAATCTGGTTGACTCTCTCGGTCTGTCCATCTGTCTGCGGATGAAAAGCTGTACTGAACTCCAGCCTCGTAACCAAAGTTTCATGCAACTGATTCCAAAACTTTGAGGTAAATTGTGTTCCTCTATCTAACACGATACTCCTCGGAACTCCATGCAGACATACGATCCTGGTCATGTATATCTTGGCTAACTTAGCGCTGGTATAAGTGGTCTTCATGGGAATGAAATGAGCTACCTTGGTCAAGCGATCAACCACTACCCAGATGGAGTCATAACCTGAACGGGTCCTGGGTAATCCTGTGATAAAATCCATTCCAAGTTTCTCCCATTTCCACTCGTGTATCGGCAGTGGTTGAAGTAACCCTGCTGGCTTCTGATGTTCCGCCTTTACTCGCTGGCAAACATCGCATACTGCTACGTACTCGGCAATATCCTTCTTCATACCTGTCCACCAGAAACTTTCCTTCAAATCCAGATACATCTTGGTGTTGCCTGGGTGAATCGAGTACGGTGAATCATGCGCCTCCTGAAGAATTAGCTTCCTGAGTTCGGGATCATTGGGTACATAAATACGATCCTCGAACCATATAGCTCCGTATTCAGCCTCACGAAAACCTTTAGCCTTTCCGTTACTCATCCTTTCCTTTATCTCAGTAATTTCCTTGTCCGACTTCTGGGCTTCGCGAATTCTTTCGGCCAAAGTGGACTGAACTTCCAGTGCTACAACATATCCTCTCAGAACTATCTCCAGTCGAAGATCTCTGAGGTCATCGACTAACTCCTGGGGTAATCCTCCCGCTGTAAGGGTATTCACATAACTCTTACGGCTCAAGGCATCTGCTACAACATTAGCCTTTCCTGGGTGGTAATGCAATCTCATGTCATAGTCCTTGATCAACTCTAGCCATCTCCTCTGCCTGAGGTTCAACTCCTTCTGCGTGAAAATATACTTCAAGCTCTTATGATCCGTGTAAACATCACAACTGTTTCCGACAAGGAAATGTCTCCAGGTCTTGAGTGCGTGCACTACGGCTACTAACTCCAAATTGTGTGTGGCGTAATTCATCTCGTGAGGTCATAGCTGTCTGGAGGTATAAGCTACAACTTTTCCTTCCTGCATGAGTACTCCTCCGAGTCCTTGACGAGAAGCGTCACAATATACCTGGTAATCCTGGTGTATGTCCGGCAAAATTAGCACTGGGGCTGTAACCAAACGTTTCTTCAACTCCTGGAAACTGGCTTCACAATCCTCGGTCCAAATGTACTTGGTTTCCTTCTTCAACAACTCAGTCATGGGCTTGGCAATCTTGGAGAAATTCTCAATAAACCTCCGATAATATCCTGCGAGTCCGAGAAAACTACGGATCTCCTTGACCGAGGTGGGTGACTGCCATTTGGTGACCGATTCAACCTTGGTGGGATCGACTGCTATTCCTTCTCCTGAAATAACATGTCCGAGGAATCCGACTTCGTTCAGCCAAAATTCACATTTGCTGAACTTGGCATATAACCGATGTTCTCGGAGTTTCTCCAGAACTAGACGCAAATGTTCCTTATGCTCTTCCTCGCTCTTGGAGAAAACCAATATGTCATCGATGAACACCATGACAAACTTGTCCAGATATTCCATAAATACCTTGTTCATCATACTCATAAAATATGCAGGGGCATTAGTCAATCCGAATGACATGACGGTATACTCATACAAACCATACCTGGTGGTGAAAGCTGTTTTGGGTATATCCTGTTCACGAATCTTCAACTGATGATACCCTGATCGAAGATCGATCTTGGAGAATACCTTGGCTCCAACTAGCTGATCAAATAAATCATTAATCATCAGCAAAGGGTACTTGTTCTTGATGGTCACGTCGTTCAACGAGCGATAATCCACAACCATTCTCAAGGTTCCATCCTTCTTCTCTACCAAAAGAACTGGGGCTCCCCAAGGTGACGAGCTTGGCCGAATATATCCCTTCTCCAATAGCTCATTAATTTGCTTCTTGATCTCTTCCAAATCATTCAGGGGCATCCGATAAGGTCTCTTGGATATTGGGGCTGTACCGGGCAATAACTCAATCAAAAACTCAATGTCTCTGTCCGGTGGCATTCCTGGTAATTCCTCCAGAAATACATCGGGAAAATCTTGCACTACTGGCACTTCCTCCTGTACAACTCCCGTGAGGGAATTCGCCTGATTCTTCATCGGTGTGCGTCTGGATACATACTTGATCCTCTTCTGCTCCGGGGTGGTGAGCAAAATCGTCTTGCGGGCACAGTCGATGTTTCCTTCAAACTTCGTCAGCCAGTCCATTCCTAGGATTACGTCCAAGCTCTGGGATTCCAATACTATGAGGTCTGTGGGAAAATCATGGTTTTCGATGCTGAGGGTCGAATGACAGCCTAAGCCTGCCATCATTTCTCCTCCTGGGGAACTGGCCTGAAGAGGGCTTCTAAGAGTTCTAGTGGGCAACCCGTACTTTTCCACAACTACCCTTGATATGAATGAATGCGTTGCACCAGAATCAAAGAGTTCCAATACTGGACGTGAATTTAATAAAAACTTACCAACCACAGTTTCTGGCTGATCATAGACGTCCTCCACGTCAATGTGATTCACCTGAGCACGGGGAAAAGGGTTGGGCTTCTTTGCTGAGCTTCCATTGCCGTTGCCGTTTCCATTCCTCTGCTTGGCCTCCGGGCAGTCGGTGGCATAGTGTCCTGTCTTCTGGCACTTGAAATGGGTGATGTGACTCAGATCCTTCTGAGTCGGAGCAGGACGGTGCTGGTTACCATTGCCTCCATTGCCAGTCTTGAAGTTGTTGTCGTGGTTGCGATTGTTCCCATTCCCTCCATGGTTATGTCCTCCATGATTATGTCCTCCATGGGTGTGATGGGTGTGTCCTCCCGAGTATGGGGCATAGCGGGGCTTCTGCTGAGATTGGCTATACTTCCTCTTGCGGCTGTCAATCTGCTGCTGCTTGCCTTCAAGGATGATGGCCTTGTCTACCACCTCCTGGTAGTTGTTGAAGGTAGCCACCATCAGCTGCATTCCCAGCTCATCATTCAGTCCTTCGAGAAACTTCTCCTGCTTTGCGGCATCTGTGGCCACATCACCCGGGCATAGCGAGCTAACTGGCTGAACTCATCCACGTACTGCCCCACAGTATGATTCCCCTGGCGTAAGTTACGGAACTCATGCTTCTTCAGGCTCATGGCTCCTGCTGAGACATGAGCGGTGCGGAAGGCCTGCTGGAACTGATCCCATGTGATGGTGGCGAGAGGATAAGTGGCGGTGTAGTTCTCCCACCAAGAGGCTGCAGGTCCATCAAGCTGATGTGCGGCAAAGCGCACCTTCTCTGCATCTGTGCATCCTGCAGTTACTAACTCCCTTCCGACCTTGCGGAGCCAATCATCAGCTACAATCGGCTCGGTGCTGCTAGAGAACACCGGCGGATTCAGCCTTAGGAAACGGGTCAGGTTGTCGACAGGGGGTGGTGGCGGTGGATTGTTGTTGTTGTTGTTGTTGCCTTGGTTCTGGATGAGCATCTACATCAAGGCATTCTGCTGCTGGATCAGCTGGGTGAGCTCCAGCGGGAAAGTGTATCCGGGGTCACGTCTCGGAGGCATCTGGTGTTTTGGAGTGGATGAGAAATTAGAATAGAACAAGGATCTAAAAGAAATAGCACTACCCATATGAATGCACAAACATTATCACACTAATCATTTATTCACTCATCTCAAACATAGTTCAATCTCGGATTACAAAATCTCACAACTAATCGAAAAACATAACGGCCTAACTGATCGACGAAAGAAAAAAAATAAAACATGGTGGTTGACTAAATGTCTTCATCAATTATCCTTGCGTCCTCCGGTGCGGCGTCCTCTGGTGCGGCGCCTCCTCTTGCGGCTTCCTTCGGTGGAGCTCTCTTCATAATCCTGGTCATTGCTCATGAGGGGTCCATCTCCACTCGGAAAAAGGTCCTCTCCCAGGTCCATCTTCTCCTCCAATGCGGCAACATCAATCTTCAGCTTGTCGACTCTCTCCATGAAATCCTTGACTTCATCCTCATGCTCATAGTGGGCTTCACGTGCTTCATCCTCCAGTTGAATTTCACGAAGCTGCAACTTTTGGACCGTCTTCAAGCTCCTGCGCATCTGAATCTCTAGAGCCCTAATGTGAGCCTCCAAGTCTTGGACATATGAGCGAACGGAGTCGTCATCTATGGTGCGGATGATCTCTCCATCTGCAGTCCTGCGAGAAATCATGGTGTAGTCTGATCCAACGAGCTCGGCCCTGTATTCCTCCTGGATGCGTCCAAGTGCACTATGAACTGCTATGTCTCTCCCGAGGATCTAAGTGGGAGCAGTGAACCTGAAGTCAATGGGCGCCGAGAGGTTTCCGAAAGTCCTCGCTGGTATGTGCACCTTAATCCTATAGCGACGGTCTTCTGGAAATGCCATGATAGGGGTCCCGGTGATAGAAGGCAGAGCAATCTTCAATTCCTTGGTGATCTGGACCAGCCTCCTGCCGAAAAGCATCGTCTCATCTGGCTGGCAAAACTCCGGGAGCAGAACTGGGATGAACTTGACGGCCATCTAGAATGTTGAAATCGGAGGGAAGTCAGAAATGAACAGGGGAGAATAAGGGAATAATAAAGACATAAAATAAAATAGTTTATTCCCATGGCTTTCCGATCCTAGGGGTTACGTCCTACGGTCAGCGTGTGCTCTGAATACCATCTCTGTAGCGACCCGACCCGAAATCGGTCAAGTCTCTGTGTAGCTGTACCATCCCAAGATCAGAACTATTCTGTTTTAAAAACAGAAACTAAATACACTAAAAAAAACTAAACGAGTTAACGGGCCGAACGGGTGTGCGATCTGCAACTATATTACGCTCCAGCGTTATATAACTAAACACGTATGTTTAATAAAAGAAAACCTACCAGTTCGATCTAACCTAACTAAACCGAGAATAAACCGAACAAAAAAACCGGTCTACTAAAATAAAACATAACCATTCGGGAGATCTAATCGGGGCCGTAGATTGTGAATCGGACGGTGGAGGGAAGTGGCGGCCTACAGTGGCGGTGGACGACGACGAACAGAGGCCGGCGGCGGTCGGCGTCGAGCGGTGCGGAGTCTGCGGCGGTCTCCGGCATCGGTGAAGGTGTCGGGGAGGTGCGGCAGAGCGAGGTGGAGTCGGGGTGGAGTTGGTGGAGCTCGGGGGCGTCGGAGGCGGTCGGGGCGAAGACGACGGCTTCCTGGTGAGCTGCAGCTCCGGCGGGCGGCGGTCGAGCTCGGGGTCGACAGTGTGGTGCTCCTGGAGGAAGAAGGGGGTGTCAGGGAGGTGTGGAAAGAAAAGGGGGTTCGGGTGGAGGTGCTTGGAAGCAAGGGGGTCCTCACTGGTGTCGGTAGCGGCGGCGGCGGCGGCGAGATGCGTTTCGCGAGGGCGCGAGCTAGGGTGGGTTTTGAGCTAGGGTTTTAGGGGGGTTCGAGGGAGGAGAGCGAGGGGAATATATAGGGCATAGCCTTGCGGGAGGGGGCGACTTGGGATCGCGATCCCGGAAAGATCGGAACCGCGGCGGCGTCGGGCGCACTCCGGAGCGGCATGGCGTGCGCGAGGGAAAAGAGAAGAGGTGGGACCGACGCGTCGGTGAGAGAGGGAGAGGAGGGTGCGAGCGGGCGACCGAGGCGGAGAGGGACTCGGGTGCGGGCGCGGTGCTGGGCTGGCTGGCTCGGGCACTGCTGGCTGGGCCGGTTGGCCTGGCCAGCTCAAGGATTCTCTTTTTTTTTTGAAATAGACAGAGAAGAAAATAGATATATATATATAGAAATATATAATATCTTTATATAGGACATATATATATCAAAAAGATCAGAAAAATAAATCCCAGAAGATGAACATTTTTCCCAGAGGCAAACGGAAACTTTTATAAAACATTTTTCTGAAAATCCCAAATAAAATTCAAATTTGAATTCAAACTTTTTGGCATTATTTTCTTCTAACATTTTTGGAGTGTCATGTTAGCTCCTCTCATACTTTTGCACAAGTATTGGCCAGGTATTTTTGAAATAAATTTCAATGCCAATTTGAATCCAAATTCAAATAAAACTCAAAGTGCCTCTGGAATTTCAAATGCCACTCAAATTCAAACAACATGCATAGATGCTTAGCTAATAATTGTAAAACATTCCAAATTGAAAATTTGGGATGTTACAACTATCTAACGATTGCGGACGTGCCTCGCTTTAACATAATCAGTATCTACTTCATATCGTGGCCGAAGATACAGTATCGATTCAACACTATAAAGATTGGACACTCACATATCGCATCTTTTTTTTCAAGTATCCTTTTTCAATCATGCCTGCCAAAGTTATAGTGATATTTCTTCAAACAACCACTGTAGTTATCATGTACATGCACCATTGCTAGTGTTGCATTCAAATTCATTAGTTTTGGATGATTCAAGGTTCTATTATGAAGTAATATATGTAATATTCATATATGAATTCAACGGGTACTGCAATTTATGAAATGGAGGTTATGTAATCATATGAGGTAACACTTTTAAGTAGCAGACTATAATATCCATTTCTTTTGCGCATCTATATTATCCATTTGTTACTGTCCAATATAATTAAATTAACACGTTAATGCATTGTGTTTAAAATAAATAACCAATGGCACAAAATTATATATTTACACTCGTACGATCGATCGCGCCTCAGTTACACTCGTACGATCGATCGCGCCCATGTGATCGTAACAAGTCATTGGATCATCCAGAGTTATTGTCTTTTTTCTGGGGTGGACTTCATACCAGTCATTAACTGCTCACGTGTGCCCCATGTACACAG